>PISX010007213.1:0-90860 GCA_004024625.1 Mellivora capensis
TGTCACTTTCAAAATTTAATTCAGCTTAATATTTGACTAGGTAAGGAATTCCTGTGGTTCAAGGGTATCTGTAGTGAAAAGTCCCCCTCCCACCCCATCCCCAGCCTCCCTGCTCCGCCACTGAAACAGTGGTACTCGTTCCTCGCGTGTCCTTCTAGAGATAGCCCAGCCAGGTAAAGGCAGATACACAGATGCACACATGTGTCTTTACAAAATGTCCTTTCCTCCTCTTTTCTTCACAACGGGTCCCATATAAACCACGTGCTCCTGTGCTTTGTTTTGTCCCCGTAGGCTGTATTTTGGAGATTATCCCCTACCAAGACAGAGTTTCCTTTTTTTTTTTTTTTTTCCTGAGATGTAACTCACATACCATAAAATTCACCTTTTTAAAGAGTACGATTCAGTGATTTTTTTAATATATTCACAACGCTGTGCAACCGTCACCAGTGTCTCATTCTGGAACTTTGCCCTCACCCCAAAGGAAGCCCCATACCCTGTTAGCAGCGACTCCCCCCAGCCTTCTCCCCCCAGCCTCCGACATCCATTAATCTCTCTTTTGTCTTTATGGGATTTGTGTCTTCTGGAGATTTATTAGAAATGGAACCATATGACATGTGCCTTCTAGGTCTGGATTCTTTCACCTTCAAGGCTCCTCCGTGTTCTAGCCTGGGCCCGCACTTTATTCTCTTCCATTGCTGAACGATAGTCCACGTGCCATATTTCGTTTATCCGTTCATTGGATGATGGATGTTTGGGTTGTTTCTACTTTGTGGCTATGCGGAAGGGTGCTGCTGTGAACGTGTGTGTCCAAGCTGTTGTGTGGACATAGGACTTCAGTTCTCCTGGGTATGTACTTAGGAGTGGGGTTGCTGGGTCACTCTTCATTTTTTTAATGAGTGCCTGGTATCTCCTGGCTGCATACAACCACAGTTTATTTAAGCCATCACCTGTTGATGGACATTTAGTCCTCCCCTCCCCCCTTATTTTTTTAATGTTTCAAACAATGACATGAAGAATAATCTTGGATATTCACCAATTCACATATATCCATATGTATCTTTTTGTATAATCCCCAGAAGTGTCATTGCCATGCCAAAGGGCATGTGCATTTGTAATGTTGACAGATATTGCCAAATTGCCTTCTCCACCCAATGGTACCAGCAGCAAAATATAAGATGTCGATTGCCTCCCGATCACCAACACGGTGTGTTAGCAGGCTTTTCGAGCTTTGCCAGTCTCGTCGGTAAGAGGTATATCAGGTAGCTTTATTTTATTTTGTTTATTCTTCCAAGTTTTTGTTTCAATTCAAGTTAGTTAATGTATAGTGTAATATTGCTTTCAGGAGTAGAATTTAGTGATTTCATCACTTATGTATAACACCCAGTGCTCATCACAACACGTGCCCTCCTTAATCCTCATCCCCCGTTTAGCCCATTCCTCCCCCCACCTCCTCTCCAGCAACCCTCAGTTTGTTCTCTGTAGTTAAGAGTCTCTTATGTTTTGCCTCCTTCTCTGGCTTTTTTTTTTTTTTAAGATTTTATTAATTCAATTGAGAGAGACAGAGACAGAGCACAAGCAGAGGGAGGGATAGAAGGAGAGAGAGATGCAGACTCCTCTCTAAACAGGGAGCCTGATGACCTGGGACTTGATCCCAGGACCCTGGGATCATGACCTGAGCCAAAGGCAGATGCTTAACAACTGAGCCACCCAGGTGCTCCATCCCTCTCTGTTTTTATCTTATTTTATTTTTCCTTCCCTTCCCCTATGTTCACCTGTTTTTTTTTCTTAAATTCCACCTATGAGTGAAATCATACAGTATTTATCTTTCTCTGATTTATTTTACTTAGCATAATACTCTCTAGCTCCATCCATGTCATTGTGAATGGCAAGATTTCATTCTTTTTGATGGCTGAGTATTATTCCATTTTATATATTATTATTATATGTTATATAATAATACACCCCCACATCTTCTTTATACATTAATCAGTCAGTGGACACTTGGACTCTCCATAGTTTGGCTATTGTGGATGTTGCTGCTATGAACATCGGGGTGCATGTGCCCCTTCAAATTTGTATTGTTGTGTCCTTTGGATAAATACCTACTAGGGCAATTGCTGGGCTGTGGGGCAGTTCTATTTTTAACTTTTTGAGGAAACTCCATACTGTTTCTTAGAGTGGCTGCACCAGTTTGCATTCCCACCAACAGTGCAAGAGGATTCCCCTTTCTTCACATTCTTGCCAACACCTGTGGTTCCTTGTAGTGCTGATTTTAGCCATTCTGACATGGGGTGGGAGTGATACCTCATCATGGTTTTGATTTGTATTACCTTGATGGTGAGCGATATTGAACATCTTTTCATGTGTCTATTGGCTGTCTAGACATCTTCTATTTTGTGGTTTCTTATTATGGGTGAGCTTGGTGCCTTTTCAAATGTTTAAGAACTGTATTTCACTGCTGTGAACTCTCTCTGTATCCTTGGTCTGTTTTTCTGTTGTGTTATTGGTTTTTTTCTTATTGATTTATAAGACCTTTCTGTATAAGCAGGAAATTTTATTTTATTTCCTGTATAACCAGAACACTCTACCTGTATTAAGCATTTGATATTTCTCTTAGTTTGCTGTCTTTTGACTTTGCTAATAGGTGACTTCTTCCATGAAGTGGGTTTCTACTTTTATATGGCTGATTTATCAGTATTTTTCTCTTTGGCTTCTGTGTGTCTTGTCAAAGACCTTTCCTACGTGCAGATTATTTTTAAGAAATCCCTCATGGATTCTTCTAAGCCACTTATTATTTTACTAAAAATATTTAAATCTCTGGTACATCTGGAATTTATTTTGTTGCAGGTGTGAGGATTCATCCTCTTTTTTTTTTTTTAAAGATTTTATTTTTAAGGGGTTCCTGGATGGCTCAGTGGGTTAAAACCTCTGCCTTCGGCTCAGGTCGTGATCCCAGGGTCCAGGGATCGAGCCCCACATCAGGCTTTCTGCTCGGCGGGGAGCCTGCTTCCCCCTCTCTCTGTCTCTGCCTGCCTCTCTGCCTACTTGTGATCTCTGTCTGTCGAATAAATAAATAAAATATTAAAAAAAAAAGATTTTATTTTTAAGTAATCTCTGCACCCAATGTGGGTCTCAAACTCACAACCCCCAAGATCAAGAGCTGCACACTCCCCTGGCTAAGCCAGCCAGACATCCCAGGATTCATTTCTAATGGACCTAATTTAATATTTTGTCAATGGCTTCCCAGTTGTCCCAATATTATCAAATGGTTCATCTTCTGCTCAATGACTTAAATCCTACCTTCATCACAGACTACATGCTTACATGTTTTTGGATTTATATTTGCATTTTTCTGTTCTGTTCCATTGGTGTGGCTGTCTACTTTTGAGCCACCACCACATTATTCTAATTATTGCAGTTCTAGAATGTATTTAAATAACCAATAGGGTAGCCTCCCCTCATTACACTTCTTTTGAGTTTTCCCGATTTTTTTGCATGCTCATTCTTCTATATGAACTTCAAAATTATGTTTCATTAAAAATTCCCATTGATATTTTCTCTCAAAAAAAATCTTAAAAAAAATTGTTGTCTGGGTGGTTTAGTCCGTTAAGCATCCAACTCTTGGTTTGACTCAGGTCATGATCTCAGGGTCCTGGGATCAAGCCCCACATCTGGATCCTTGCTTAGCATGCAGAATCTGCTTGTACCTCTCCCTCTGCTCTTCCCCCCACTTGGGCTCTTGCTCTCTCTCTCAAATCAATCAATCAATCTTTAAAAATTCCCATTGGTATTTTAATTGAAACATATAAATATTACAGATTAACAAAGGAAGAATTGATGCAGCTTTATGATGTCAATCCTTTCTATCCAAGAACATGGTATACCTTTCCATTTGTTCACGTCATCTTTTGGGTCCCTCAGTAGCATTTTAGGGTTTCCTTTATCTATGTTTTTTGCATACTTCTTGGCATTTTACCTTTCTCATTGTAATTGTAAGTATCATATGTTCTTCCATTATATGCCCAAACTAGTTGTAATTTTTAACTAAGAAGTTCATTGATATTTGCATATTAATTTTGTAGCCAGCCACATTATTGAATTTCTTCATTGTTGGTCATTGTTATTTTGTTTTTCAGTTGATTTTCTTTGGTGTATGGGGCATATATTCATATATTCTACAAATAATGATTATTTCAGCTATCCTTTTCAAACTTCATATTGTTAAGTGATTTTTGTTATTTAATTGCATTAGCTTGTACCTAGAGAACAAAGTCAGGTAATAATGAAGATACCGGAATTCCTGGTCTTCCTGACTTTAATGGGAGTGCTTTTAGAATTTCCTCTCTGGGGTTAAGATAGATATATTTTTATAATGTTAAGAAGTACCTGTTTGTTTTTATTTCATTAAGAATTTAAAAAAAAAATAAGAATGGTTGCTGGCTTGTGCAGATAATTTATGTTTATATTCTCCAATATGCTAAGTTATAATAATAGATGTTCTGATACTTATTATCAAGCATGCCTGCCTTCCTTCCTACCTACCTTCCTTCCTTCCTTCTTTCCTTCCTTTATCTGTCTTTCTCTCCCCACTTCTCTCTTTCTTTCTTGGGAGAGAGAAAGAGAGAGAAAGCATGAGCCAGGGAAGGGGCAGAAAGAGAGAGAGGGAGAGAGACTCTCAAGCAGGCTCCACGCTCAGCACAGATCCTCATGAAGGACTTGATCTTAGGACTCCAAGACCATGACCCAAGCCAAATTCAAGAGTTGGATGCCTAACTGACTGAGCCACCCAGGTGCCCCCCAGCATTTCTTAAGCTCCTCTTGATCACGACATACTATTCTTTTTCTGCATTGTTGGACTCTGTGTGCTACTGTTTTACTTAAAATTGTTGCAGAGGGGTGGCTCAGTGGGTTAAATCCTCTGCCTTCTGCTCGGGTCATGCTCTCAAGGTCCTGAGATCAAGTCCCGCATCGGGCTCTCTGCTCAGCAGGGAGCCTGCTTCCTCCCTCTCTCTCTCTACCTGCCTCCGTGCCTCCTCGTGATCTCTGTCTGTCAAATAAATAAATAAAAAAAATCATAAAAAAATTGTTGCAAAGAAATTCAGAAGTAGATTGACTTGTTGTTTTTCTACTCTTTGAGTTGGGTATTGGCATCATGACTAGAGCTATGCTTAGTTCATTTAAAGTAACAAAAAACAAAAACAACAGCAAACCTAGAATTTTTTCTTCCTTTTTTATGCCCTGGATAAGGAAGAGCTCCATCCCTTAGAGCTCTGGTAGAATTTGAGGGGGTCTACCTCAACCTGCTGTTGGCACCAGGGAAGTGGGTCCTGGGGACACAGATGATTCCCTCTCTAGTGGGTCCAGAAGAACAAGTTTGGTGGCATTGACCATTGGTTCAGAGTTGTGGACTCCAGGTCCTCAGGGTGGGACCCTCCCTCCCACCCTCCTGGATCTCCATGCCAAACACACCTGGACGATCGGTTGGGTAGGTGCTTGGGTCCTGAGGGAAGGCTGCAAGAGAAGAGCACGTCTCTGATAGCAGACTCCTTCTTGAGCATAGATAGGAGCAGAAGGCTTTCTTGAAGTGATAAGGCTTTGCCGGATCTATGGCAGCAAAAGGATCACTGGATTTAAAGTCTTGTTTCTATATAGCGTGAAAGTAATGATTTTTAAAAATCTATATATTGGGAATCAAAGTGGCAGTTTCAGGAATGCAAAGGAAGTCATCTTGCAAATAGGGAGTGGCTAGGGAGGGTTCCATTGCCCATCTGGCCTGCCTCTCCTGGGGACCTCCGTCTTGGTAAAGAGACTTGGTTTTGCTTAGTTAGGCTGGTTCTATAGAAGCAAACCTGAGTCATAACCCAGGAGAAATGCTGACAGGACCTTTATCTGGATAAGGGACATACAGGTCCTTCTGTAATAGAGATAAACCTTTCTAAGTGGAAAAAAGGAAAAAGAGCATAGCCAAGTGGGATGGGCAGACACAACCAGGCAGGAAAAGGGCTGGATGTGGAAGGGAGAATTTTCTCGAGCGGGGCTTGGAGGTGCGGAGGCTGCCGAGATTGGGCTGGCTCTGGGCACCCCTCCCCTCACCTCCCCGCCCTCCCACCAGGAGAGGAGCTTCTCTAGGTGGGGGTGTGTGTCTCTGCAGGGGGCTGGGTAGCAAGCAGCTGGTCCATGCGCATCCTCCCCATGATGGTCTGCTGTTCTCCCTGTCTCTGCGTCTCCAGGTGTCACGGTGCTTGTGCCAGTGCCCATCACCTCTCCATCCGCTGCAGTGCTCCATGTGCAGTGACCAGCAGTGGCGGGGCGGTCTCTGCTCATTTCTGTGCGTCAGCTAAGGCCGCTTCTTGCCGACATTTCATAAACACTACTTTATAAGTGGCAGGTACTTCTCCCCCACCCGCTCCCACCCCTTCAGGCCTGCTGGCACAGTTTAATTTCCAGGCCTGGTATTTCTCCCCAGCCCGTGACAACCTCAGGTGGAAGCAATTTCACCGTCTTGTAACTCACCGGGTCATTATAATTAGTATCCGGGCACCCAGGGCGAGGGCGGAAGGAAGGAAAGAAGAGTGGATCCAGCCAGGCGGAGAGCAGCCGCTGGGGGCTGGGGGCGCCCCTTCCTCCTGCTTCAGCCTGTAACTCAGATTTTCTCAGAGATATGATTCCACACCCCCCCTTCCCTCTGTGTGTGTAGGAGGAGGTGGGGTGGGGAGCCAGGAATGTCTGAGCCTGATCCTGGGTTCCTACAGGGGAGAGGGACCCGACCTGAGGGAGGGGCCCGAGAGCCCACCTCTGAGGTCAGGGTGGAGTGAGGGCCATGGAGGGAGAGGAGGGACCCTACCTTATACATCCCTTTGCCCTAAGGACCTGGTATCTCAGCATGGCCCCTCACTGCCTCTGATCCTTGCAGTCCTAAGAGCCCTAGCCCATCAGAGCAGGGGAGTGGGGGTGGGGGGCAGACCTGGGTGCCGCCTCAGGCACAGCCAGGAGTGGGTGTGACTCCAAGAGAAGCAGCGAGGTCGGGGACCAGGACATATCAGGAAGCAAAATTTCTCATCGGTTTGTTGAAGGTCTTGTGGTCGCAAGCTGTGGAGACAGACTTAAGCAAGAAAGGGGGTTTATGATCAGGGTGTTGGGCCATCTCCGAGTTAACAAGGGGAGAGCTAGCAGCTTTGGGAAGTCAGGACCCAGGCAGCCCTAAGGACCCTGGAAGCTGGAAGAGGTGGGTCTTCTCCCCAGGGAGCAGTTCATGTGACTCAGTTCCACGGTTTCCGATCTCTGTGTTTCCCAGCTAAAAATTCCAGATTCCCCAACAAGCTTCATTCATTCACTCATTCACTCATTCATTCGTTGGTTGGTTTGCTTGTTCAATACACATAGATCAGGCTTTCCTTCTCCCCACAGTGTGGTGGGCAGATCCCGGGCGCTGGAGACACAGCAGGGGTCCCACGAAACACATTTCCTTTGCATCTTCCCTTGTGGTGGGGCAGAGTGTGAGTGGCTCAGTTTGGGCTAGGTGTCCACCCTGGGCGCACTGGCTGTGGCCAGGAGGGGTTCGTGAGCCAGGAGACCACCCCACATGGGTTCGACTATAATGACTGATTAGCCTCGAGAGACACTTACCAGTTCTTGATTGACATTGCAGAAAGCAGGCGGTGGGCTTGAAAGAAGCAAGGCTTCAAGGAGCTTATTCAACAAGCTTTGGCTCTAGGTGGACGGGGCACTATCCACGGTGGGTCCCCCAGGCTCTCCAGCTCTTTCACTTTTAAGGGGGAAGGGCAGGGGCCAGGGAGAAGGGCCCCCACACCTATACCAGCTCTGCCTCAGCCAGTGGCTCTGGGTGATGCATGGATCTTTCTGCCTTCTTGCCTTGGCCTCTGCCCTGGATGGAAGCTTCCAGGGACAGGGGCCAGCCTGGCTCCTTCTGGTATCTGCCATAGCAGAAGCCAGCCCAGGCTTCAGGGCAGTCTTGGTGAGGGCTGTGACACGTCTACTCCCCTCACTCCATCCCTGAGCACCCCACATCCTGTAGGGACCGAGTCTGTCCTATTCACTATAGCTCCCTCCATTCCACACCCAGGAAACAAGCTCACCAGCTTCCCCTCAGTTCTCCTTCTCTCCCAACCCCCTGATTTCCCAGCCTGAACCCTGGGAGTCCCCGCTTAGCTGTGCCCCGTGACAGCACAAAAGTGCCTGGGACTCCCCAGGACATTCCCCAATCAATCACATGGGGCTTCCCACGTTAGACCCAATTGGTCTAGTCCTGGGTGACCACCCCTCCCAGGCCGGGGCCTTGTAAGGGACTGCTTATAATAATACCATTATTCTTCTTAGCCGGGGGCAGGCTGAGCCCTCAGTGAAGCGGGCCTGCCATTAGAACCCTGCAGAAACAAAGTAATAGCCTGCACAGAAAGCCATTTGTAATGTTGCTATAATTCCCATGATTCATTAAACAGGAATGGGAAATGATAGCGTTTCCCCTGGAAACAAAACTCCTCCCGGAGTCGCATGCTGAGTTCACTTGGCTCAACTATTTTATTGACTAAGCATCTTGTTGTGCTGATGTGAGGCGCAGGGGCCTGGCGCCATTTGGTTTTACAGAGACGGAAATGGAGGCCAGGGAGGGGGTCCTGCCAGGCCGGGATTTGACCTTGGAAATGGAGTCGCTGCCCTCACTTGGGTGGCCCAGGCAGGCATCTCCTGCAGGCCTGGGGCCCTCTGGGGCCTTCTGGGGCCTGAGGTCCATTGGATGGGGGAGGGGGAGCAGTGTGGAAGGGCCCGTTCTGTGTGTGCTGAGTCCCGAGCTGGCACCTTCCAGCCCCATGAGGGGCCCATAGTAGGACCCTGCCCATCTCCCTGCTTCCTCTATATGGTCTTGGAACCTCACCACTCAGCTGCCCCCAAATAGGAACCTGGATGTCGCCCTTGACGCCGTCCTTGCATCAGCCACGAGCCAGCTGCCAGGATCCCCCCAGGAGTCTCTGCCAGAGAGGCCTCCTCTCCCTCCGCTGTCACCGATCGGGTACAGGTCTCACCATCTCCTGCCCCTCCCAGTCATGCCCTGACTGGCTACGCCCCTGTGCCACTGCCTCCAGCCTCCCACTCCCCAGTGAACCCTCTATGGTGAGGCCAAGGCATTGTTCTAGGAAGCAATTCTGACTATTTTTATCCTGCTTGGAACCTCGGCTGGCACCCCAGGGCACATGTGATCAATCCAGAAGGCCATTGCGGGGCACTCGGGGCCCTTCTTGCACCGGCTATGACTTAGTGTACCTTTCCAGCTGCACCTCCAGCCACTTTGTGTTGTGCACTCCAGGCTGTTCCAGACCTCAGGAGCACTCGGGGGCTCCAGGGATGACACACTGTGTGTTCGCGCCTTTTCTGTGCTCTTCCCTCAGCCTGAGATGCCCTTGGACTTCATCCCTCAAGGAATCCTGATTTCCTCCTGCAACAAATTGCTCCTGTGTTCTTCCCCACTGCAGGAAATGGCGCCCCACCTCCAGGCTCTGCCCCAGGCCTTGGAGGCCTCCTTTCCTCTTTCTCTTGTACCCTCTACCCTCGTATCTGATCGGCCACCAAATCCTGTTGCCTCTAGGTTCAAAACCTAACAAGAATCTGGCCATTTCTCACCACCCACTTCCCCAGCAGACGGGTTTGGATTATGGTCCTAGCCTCCCTGCTGGTCTCCCCACCTCTGTCCCTCTCCTCCTTCCCACTGTGTTATCCAGGAGTCTGAGCATATTTCTCCTTTGAGGACAAACGTTTCACTGGTTTCCCATTTCTTCCTTTTTCCTCCCTCCTTTCCTTCTTTTTAAGTAGGCTCCACATCCAGTGTGGAGACCAGCATGAGGCTTGAACTCACAACCCCAAGATCAAGACCTGAGCTGGAATCAAGAGTTGGACTTAACTGACTGAGCCACCCAGGCTATCCCCCACTGGCTTCCCATTTCACTCAGAGAGGAAGTTACTGTCCTCGCCATGACTTTGAAGATCTTGTACCATCTGGTCCCCCATGAACTCCCTGACTTTACTTTGTACTGCTCTCCCCATGCTTACTTTGCTCTAGCAGCCCCTTCCTTGACCATGCCAAGCATGCTCCCGCCTCAGGGCCTTTGCACTTGCTGTTCCCTTTGTCTTGCATCCCCTCCCCTTCTATGCAAGGTCATCTTCACAGTGCCGCCTTTCCTGACCTTCTTAAGCCTTACAGAATTCCTGTTCCTCTGGCACTGCCTAGTTCCTTCTTCCCAGTTTATTTTTCCCAGACTATGCATCACCAACAACACAACCGTACGTTTTATTATTTAGTTATTTTTTAATTTTTATTTTTTAGTTTGTTTCCCTCTACCAGACTTCAAGCTCCATGAGGGCAGGGAATTTTGGGGAGAACATTTTGTGTATTTTTATATCTCCACGGCTGGGTTTGCGTACAACAGATGTACGTAAGCCATTTGTTGAATGAATGAGTGCCACAGGCTTCCTTCTCACTCAGCTGTTCTCGACCCCCTGCTGGTCTGCACAGAAAAGGATCACCCGCTCCCTTGCCTTCCCACAGCACTGCAGCTGGGCATCTGTTATACCAAATGGACCTTTACTGGGTTTCTTCTGGACTTGATTTCCCTGCAATGGAGAACTTCGTGTGGACAGGGCCGGTGCCTTATTTATGTCTGAGTTCAAGCTCCCAGTCACGGGCTTGGCCTGTCACAGTTTCTCTAAATTGATTTTTATTGCTTTGTCCATTCCTGCTGGTGCACCCAGCCCCGCAGTGCCAGGACTGTCCCCCTGAAGAAACAGGTCTGGAGTGGGGGAGGCTAGCTCAAGGTCAGTGGCAGGGCCAGAGAAACTCTTGGTCTCTCGGAAAATGAGGAGCAGGACGTGCAGGTACGGGTCGTGGGCCCTGCTGCGGGTGGGGCCAGCGCCCGCAGGACCAGTGCAGGCCCAGCCCCTGGGGCCATTGGTTTCACTAATTCCTGACTTGGAAGCTGCTTGGAAGCCCTCTCACAAGCCTGCTGAGTGATCTCCCCAGAAATGGAACTGAGCAGAAGCTCTCGATGAGGGAGTCTGGGCCAGGGCTGCCTCCTCACCCACACTCTGATGAGAGCTAAGGCTCTCCTCATCCAGAGAAGGTTGCAGAACTCAGAAGGGGGGACCAGGCCTTCTGGAGCAGGGACTGTGGACAGTCACCTCTCTTCTGTTGTCTGCACCCTAACACCCACCATGCTGGACTCTGTCTCTGTCTCAGTGCTGCCTGGAGAATGCCCGGGGTCCAGCATCCTGACCGCCGTCACAGCCATGAGCCCTGGGCATGGATGCAAGGGCGGGTTCCCCCTGGCAGAGCTGAGCACACCCTGGTTAGGGGCTCAGAGAACGTTGGATGAATTTGCAGTCCTGCTTCTTTGTGATCCTGCAGGGGTAAGTGGCTTGACTGCTCCTTGAACGCTTCCTGTAATGAGGAGGTCACTACCTACTTGAGTTCCAGATCTTAGTTGGGATTTCTAGAAGCAGACTCGGAGACCAGGATTCCAGTGCGACCAGCACAGAGTGTGTTGCAGGGTTACCCCAATCACAGGGAGAAGGAACTGGGCTATCTGTTCACCAAGCCCCATCTGTTGGGGGCTGCCACTGACTCCAGGAGTTCCCGAAGCACGCTCCCTCCATCTGAAAGGGGTTCACAGTGCTGGCAGTAAGCTGGGGCTGTGGCCCAAAACCTTGCTGATCAGGCACCCGCTGACTTCGGCATTTCTTCCTGGGACCCTCCGATATCACCACCTCTTCTCCCCATCATTGACTCCATCCCCACCGCTCGGGGCCCTTCTGGCTGACCTTCTTCAGCTGTCACCTGTTCCCAGCAGTTCTCCCGTCTCTGCTCTGCGCCTTCAGGGCTGCCAGCGTGAACTTTATAAAGCCCTGTTGCTACACTTTCCACACGGCACATGCACTGCTGTGTGTCAGTGTTACCTCTGCCTAGTTGGCATCTGGTCTGTATAGACCATGAGCCCAGGAGGTTGGGACCCAGCAACCCACCCTGGGCACTCAGTGTGTGCTCAGTAGATGTCGCTTGAACTGGGCTTACTGTGTGGTGGATCCAGTCCCTCCCCGGCTCTACAGCCTTCACTGGTTCCCGAAGATCTTGAGGGGAGAGCCCGACATACAGGCCCAGCATGACCTGCCCCTGCTGACATCTTCAGCTTCCGGTTCCAGAATCTTCACCCCCAGGCCTCTGGTCATGCAGGAGTCTTGAGGAGCTCTGTGCGTTCCTTCCTCTCCTTGACTCTGGCAGGGCTATACGCTCAAAGCCGGCAGAGGCCAGGCTAGAAGGCGGTGAGTGAAGCAGGCAGGGGTGGGGGAGGGCAGCACCATCGTGGCCACTACCATGAGCTACCAAGAGCTCATGACCTCTGAGCATTTATGCCCAAGTGCTCGGAAAACTCAGTGCCTCTTGACTCCCAGCAGGATTTTGGCTGAAGAAATGCACCTACACACCTCTTTGTTTGCTGTGCCCTTCTTGTACCTTCTTATGAAATCTGGCTCCTCCTTCAGAGTCTGGTGCTGATATCACCTCCTCCAGGAAGCCTGCAGGAATTCTCCCAGCTGGCAGGACTCTTTATCTACATTTTGCTGTCACAAACTGTGGAACTTCTAGGATTTGCATCACTATTAAAACAAAACCAAACCAAATACTTTGTTCCAGGCCCCATTCCAGGCACCATACTTCATCTCATTTAATTTAAACTTTCAAAATTTAATATTTTGTTTTTGTTGTTGATCAACATAACATGTATGCAGGAAAGTATATAAAATATAAATACAACAAGTAATTATAAAACAACATCCATGTAAATACCACGCAGGTCAAGAAATAGAATGTATTTCATTAATGAGGAAACATGGACCCAAAGAGGCTGAGAGATAGTCCTCTTGTCCTCTGGTCGATAAGTGGGGAAATTAGAATTTGAACCCGAGACTGGCTGACCCAGGAGCATGTTTCTATCGCTGCAAAGAGGCCTCACAAATGAGTAGGGTTTTCAGATTCAGCAAATGAAAATATAGAATTCACAGTTTATCGTGAATTTCAGATAAATAATGTATAAGTTTTTAGTATAAATGTGTCCCCAGTATTGTATGAGACTTAATGAGTTATTAGTAATGTATCTGAAATTCAAGTTTAAATGGGCGTCCTGTCTTTTATTAGACAACCCACACATCTCGGGCTTTCTTGTGTGATGGTCATTGGAGTGGGGGTCTTTGTCCTTGTCTTTGGAGGTGCTCCTTATGCGGCGTAGACCTTTGCCTTATTCCTCACGTACACCTGGGGCCCTGCTCAGAAGGTGCTCGGTAGGTACTGTTGATAAGGAGTGAGTATAGGACACTCGGGCGGTTTCTGTGAACTTGGCCCTGCCTCCTTCCTGAACAGACTTGGGATGTTTTACAGAAAAGAGATGAGAGCCGCTGGGTCCCACTGTCTTCTGCCCCAGCACCCCACTCCAGCTCGGGCTGCCTGCTCCTGAGACCCAAGCCCACCCCGAAGGTACCAGCTGGGGCGGCAGGAGCTGGCAGGTCCTGGAGCCGAATGTGGCCTTTCCACTTCAGGATCAGGGAGGGTCTGAGAGGAGAAGTGTGTTGTTCTCCTTTTATAGCTGAGGAAGTAAGGTTCAGCAAGGCTAAGGGACTGCCGGAGGTCACCGGTAGGTTTGTTTGTGTTTCTTTCCGTTCTAAAGGGGTTTTCACAGCCTAGTGGAAGTGGGGTTTAGGTCCTACCCTTCTGAGTCCAATTCTGTTCGGGTCCCTCTCTAGCCCCGGGACTGTGGGTCCCAGCCTACAGGCTCCTTCCTGGGGAGGGGGTGAGTCTGATGCAGTTGGAGGGTGGCGGGGGGCAGATGTAAGTGGGGAGGGTCTGGGGACCCACCAGGGACACCTCAGCCACAGACAGGCCTGGGGCAGGCAAGCTTGTGGCCACCCTGTCCCCTTGCTTCTTCTGGGAAGACTGTGTCTGCCAGGCTAGGCGAGTGGCTGGTTCGAGGACAGGCTGTCTTGCTCTCCACGTTTCGGGGCAGACTCCAGGCTTGGGCTGACATTGCCTCCCGCTCCCACTGCACTCCCACTGCACCTCATTAGCCAAAAAAGCAAGTCATTCATCAGCCACTGTTTCGTGTAGAGTGGGCCAGTGACAGCCAAGTCCTTGTCTCTCAGCTTTCCAGAGATGCTGGAGCTGAAGACCCTCGGGAACTTACCACCACCCCCCCTGACAGGCTCAGGGCTCCAGCCCCACCTCCAACCCCCAGCCCCAGTGTCAACCTCAGCCTCAGCTCCAATGTCAAAGTCAGCCTGCCTCATCCTGGTCCTAGCCGGTCCCAGCTCCTCTCCAGCCCCTGGGGTCTGAAGGCACTCAGGATCTCTGGTTACAGTATCCTAAGGCCTGGGGCTCAGGCTGTGCTCTCTCTGGATTTCTCTGGGAACTGATTAGCTCCCCCCTGCCCCCGGCCCCGCACATAGCCGCCAGGCTGACAGCCAGGAGAGTCCTGGGTCATTCCTGGGAGGGGCCAACCTGGGAACCCTGAGACTACGCCCAGCCAGCTCTACCAGGGGGCTCTCAATTTCACACCATCTCTGGGGGCCGAGGGTCTGGAGTTGGTCCCACGTCCTTCTGTGTGGGGGCCAACCCTCCCCTTAAGCAGTCGGCCCTTCGCTATTGCTCTGAGAAACCAGGTAGCAGGCATGCCTCGACTGTTTGTGTGTGTGTGTGCACGCGCGCGCACGCATGTGCATACGTGCGAGGACACATATGTCTGCGTGAGTGTGTCCCCATGGGCCTCTGCCCTTTGTGGTTCGGTGCACACCCTGGGTTGGGTCTGCTCCCAGGCCCTGGCCACTGAGTGTGCCCAAAGGAGAGACTTGGGATGGGAGGAGGCTCTGTGTCAAATGTGCGAGGACGGGGCAGAGGGAAGATGGCAGCCCTATGGACAGCTCGCTCAGTGGTCGGTGTTCCCTACTCTGCTGTGGGCCCAGGGTCCCGGGCAGGGGTGGGAAGTGCTGCGGCCTCCCACCCCGGGCTGGCTCTGGTGAGCAGAGGCCGTGAAATGAGGCGTTTCAGTTCCCTGAGTCAGAAATGGACAAACCAGGGGGGGAGTGATTTGCTTTTCAGATATGGCTGGAGGCTTTCCACCTGAGTGGCCGCTCCTCCCGGCCTCCCTGCTGAGCTGACTGGCCCGGCCCAAGGCCTGCGCAGCACTGGGGACCCAAGCCCGGCATCCTTCGCCTCTAGAAAAGATGGGACAGGAGAACAGCGCAGCCCACAGCTCCCACAGACTGGAGGCCCTGGGCGCCCCCCATGCCAGCTGTGAGAGGCAGGCCCCGTCCGGCAGCCTCAGGGAGTGAGGAAATCACAGGCGTACAGATTTATTGTTTGGCCGCCATTTCTTGAGCCCTGTCACCAGCCACGTTCTGGTCTAGATGCTTCTACCGTGTCATCCCGACCATTCCACAGTCACCACGGGAAGATGGTACGAGAATCATTTCCACTGAGTGGATGAGGACACCGAGGCCGGGGGATGTCATGTGACTGTCTGGGGTGACACAGATTGCAAGAGTTCTGACTGGCATCCAGGCTGGTTGGACCCCAAGTCCCATGCTCTTAAAACTTTAAGGTCTTTCAAATATGGAAAAAAGATGCTATTATTGCAGCAATATCAACAATAGCCAAACTATGGAGAGAGCCTAGATGTCTATCAACAGATGAATGGATAAAGAAGATGTGGTACACACACACACACACACACACACACACACACAGGAATATTATGCAGCCATCAAAACCGGAAATCTTGTCATTTGCAATGACATGGATGGAACTAGAGGGTATTATGCTAGCGAAATAAGCCAGTCAGAGAAAGACAACTATCATATGATCTCACTGATATGAGGAATTTGAGAAACAAGACAGAGGATCATAGGGGAAGGGAGGGAAAAAGGAAATAAAATGAAACCAGAGAGGGAGACAAACCATAAAGGACTCTTAATCTCAGGAAACAAAATGAGGGTTGCTGGAGGGGAAGGGGCTGGAAGGGATGGGGTGGCTGGGTGATGGACACTGGGGAGGGGATGTGCTATGGTGAGTGCTGTGAATTGTGTAAGACTGATGATTCACAGACCTGTACCCCTGAAACAAGTAATACATTATATGTTAATAAAAATGCTATTATTTATTAAACCTTGCCCCACTTTGGGGAGATTTGAATTTAGCCCCCCAGGGTTTCTTCTAGGGGCTCGCCCTTAGGTCAGAGTTTTCTGCCTGGTTGCTTCTTCCTGAATTTTCCCTGTGTCTACATTTAGGGGTTCTCTGTTTTCCATGGACCTAGGCACTCTTGGGCTGCCTGGAGTCTCCATGGGTCTACACCAAGTTTTGTCTACTAACCTGCCTCCTCCAAGAAGTCTTCCCTGATTGAATCCTTGACCTGGTGGCTGCCTCTCTGTCTGCTCAGTTCTGACAATGAATAGCTCCTTAATCTTTCCCTACTTGCCTCCTGTTATAGGCAGAATTGTGTCTCCACCTACCCCCCCGCCCCTGATTCGTATGTTGAGGTCCCCCCAACTCCCGGGACCTCAGAAGGTGACTGCATTTGGAGATAGGGTCTTTAAGTGGTGGTTAAGATAAAATGAAGGCATTTAGGGTGGGCTCTAAACCATGACTGGTGTTTCTAGAAGAAGGGGAGATTAAGAGGCAGTTGCCCACACAGGCAGACCATGTGAAGACACAGGGAGAACACGGTCTTCTATAAAACCAACGAGAGAAGCTTGGGAAGAAAGCAGCCCTGCTCCGACCTTGACCTCAGACTTCAGCCTCCAGACTGTCTGTGGCTCAAGCCCCCAAGTCTGCGGTACTTCATTATAGCAGCCCTAGCAAAGGAATATTCCCCTTTCCCCCGTTTCCAAATCCCTGTTCTGGATGGGAGAGCCATGCCTCACAGGCTAGGAGCACGGCAGGCCTCTCCTGCTGACGTTATGTGCCCCGGGTCCCTGCGAACAGAAGTCAAGGGTATTAGCTGGCTGCGGCCACAAGCCTTCCTGACACTCCCAGTCGCCGACTGCCCATCAAAGCAGCATTCCCCCCAGCTGACACCCCAAGATGTGGCTATTATGCTGGGCTGTCCTTCTGACGCACAGGCGTTCTGATGTGTCGGCCTTACGCTTTGCTTACATTCTGCCCCAGCAAAATTTTAGAAAACTGACACCCAGAAACATAGACTTTGGCGGCAGCCGCACTCCTCCCTGGCCGCATTCTGTCACGCTGACATTTGCCCCATGGACGTTCATGGTGCTCAGATACACTGACCCTGGGTAGGCTGACCTTCCCATGGGAAGGTCAGGGTTGGTCGGCCTTCCAAGGTTACCACACCACCTTCCAGAGAAACCCTTGCCCCATACCTGCTGAGTGCACAGAGGACCACGAGAGCCACACAACTGAAATAGACCTTCCACTCAAGGGAGGCTTTCCATAGGTTGGCTATGACCCCCGGAACTGTTTTTACTCACAGCACTCTTGACAAGAAGTATGTGGTCTCTTCGGACACTAAGAACCAATTCACTGATTCTTCAACACCAGCTGGATGCCCCACCTTTCTAGTCAGTTCTGTATTCCCAGAGGTAGCATCAGGCCCCAAAAGGTAAAGGGCTCAGTCCTGCCAGACCACCCCCCACTTCAGATGCCAGTTACAAGCTCTGAGCTTTCTGTACTTCTGATCGACCGGCTATAGATCAGGGGTTCCCTGATTGGATAATTTGCTAGAAAACCTCAGAGAACTCAGGAAGGTGCTTCATTTACATTTACTGGCTTATGATAAAAAAAAAAAATACAGCTCAGGAGCCGCCAAAGGCTAGAAATGCAGAGGACAAGGGTTGGAGAAGGTGCTTGGAGCTTCCATGTCCTTTCCTTCCCAGTACCTTGATCACCTGCCTGGAGGCTCTCTGAACCCCTTTGTGTAGGGTTTTTTTTTATGGAGGTTTTCTGATGTCCGTGTGACTGATTAAATCCTGGGCCATTGGTGAGCGACTCCGTCTCTAGCCCCTCTCCCCTCCCTGGAGGTCGGGGTTGGAGCTGAAAGTTCCACCCCTATTATCACACCTTCCTCTTTCCAGCAACCAGCCCCCACCCTGCAGCTCTCTAGGGCCCCCAGCCACCAATCATCTCATTAGCATACAAAAGACACTGTTAATACTCAGGAGATTCCAATGGTTTTAGGAGCTGTGTGCCAGAACAGGGATAAAGACCAATTATTTACTTTTTATTATATCACACCCATGCACATGTGTAATTTCAACAAATCCCTTTTCCCCTGAAATAATGAATGAATCTATCTGTTGTTGCTGAAAGATCCCCAAGTGGTCCCTTGTGCTGACTCCCAGTAGGGCCCTTAGACTTTTCCTGCTCCCTCTACGCACCCCTGCAACTCTGGAGTCCTGGGTTCTGGATTCAGCTGCTCCACATGCAACTTGTGTGACCTTAGGCAAATCCCACCCTCTCTCTGACTCTCTGTCTCCCGATCTACAAAATCGAAGTGGTACTATTACTACTACTGATTAACGACCCCCCGGGTGTTGCTGTGAGCGGCCCGTGAGCACAGCATGAAAACTTGCTGTGAGCACAGACATCCACAGAGCAAGTCCTCAGTCAACAAGGAGGTGGTTCAGGCTCTGGAGCCAGACTCAAGCTCTACTGCCTGGGTATGGATCTAGGAGCCACCACTTACAGGCTGTGTGACTTTGGGAAAGTTGCTTGCCATCTCTGGGTGTTATATGTAAAATGGGTATACTATTGTATTCGCCTCCTTGAATTGCTGTGATTTTTAAATAGCTTAAAAAGGGTTTCCATCAGTGTCTGCTATGGAGTGAGTGCTGTACGAGTGATGTTAGTGTTTATGGTATTATTAGTTATATAACTATCCTCTACATTGCTAGTTACGGTTATATAAGTATTAGCTACTCTTACTCACTCCACTCCCTCTGGATGACGCCGTGTCAGTGGAATCCTCCACTTACCATCTCCTGACGGAGTGAAGGCTCTTTGTGAATCCCAGAGCCACTGTCCACTGCATCCGTCCTGTCCCCTCTGCCTGGGTGTTCTGCCCCATTTTCACTTGGCCAATCCCACTTGTGCTCTGATTTCGGGCCACATGAGCTGCTTACTTAGGGAAGCCTCTCTGAGTTCTCGGTAAGTCAGCCCCTGACACGCATGCTCATGAGACCGCGTGCCTCTTGTACGCTGATTATGATCACTTTACCTCTCTTTCTGTGAGTATCTGATTCAAGCCTATCTCTTTCTTTCCCTTGACCATAAACTCCCCGAGATCACTGATTGTCTGTTTTCTGCTCATCTTTTACTCCAGTGTCGACACATCGTAGGTGCCTGATAAATATTTGTTGAGCAAAGGAGTGAATGAATGAGCAAATGCCTTTCTTGCCTTGTCCGGCCCCTGGGCCAGGGTCCCTCTCCTCAGAGCTGGGCTCCTCGGTCCATTCCTTTGGGTCATTCTTTTCTGAGCTCCAAATCTGGAGAAGGGCAGAGAGGGATGTTGACATGGGGTCACGGGGACCAGAGGAGCAAGGCGTACTTGCAGCTGGATACGCAGGTTGAGCCTCCAGGAGGGTCCCAGGATCAGTGGTTTCAGCCCTGTGTGGGTAGGAGATGCTCTTATCCCAAGATGGTGCCCATTGTTTCTTCCATGTCTGGGGCTCCTTTCCTATTGTCCTCACTCCCTTCTTGGGCTTTATCTTCGAATTTCAGACACTCTCAACCATGGCTGTCTTCCTAGAAGTGTTTCCCTACCCTGTCTGGGGGTGGGAAGAAGTCTCTGGAAGCACTGCTTCCACCCATCAGTCTTGAAGTTTTGAGCCTGGCTGGCTGGTCTACCTTCCACCATTAGGCTGCACTGTGCTTGGATAGAAGCCGATTCCAGAGACCCTGCATCCTTCCTGTTGATGACACGCTATCGACAGAGTGGACGAGGACATTTGTAAGTGATGAGTTTTGGAGCCATTGGCCTCCAGCCTGATACTGGCTTCTGGGCCCTTGCTGGCATCTGGGTCACCATCCACCTTCTCTTTCTTTCCTGGGCCTGGCCCAGACCCCACCCTTGTCCCGGGTCCTGCCCCCCTCGGTCAGCTGAGCCCCTACCCATCAGTGCACAAATGTGTTGTTTAGTGCACAGACGTGTTTATATTATTCTACCTACAAAACACCCTCCCTGACCATGAAGTCCCTGGAACATCGCATCTCCCTCTTCGCCCGCCCGGCTCATCTTTCCTTCACAGTCCAGTTATCTTGAAGGAGGAGTCTAGATGGAGTCAATCCAAATCCAGTTCTACTTGCAGCTATGCACCTTGGGGGCAAGTTCCTTTATTTCTCTGTGCCTCTGTTTCCTCATCTGTAAAATGGGGCTGATAGTCTTTGCCTTGCAGGGATGGTAGGAGGATTAAGTGAGCTCCTTCACATGGAGCACACAGCACAGGAGGGCCTGCAGGGAGAGCTAATGCAGTCATTAGTGGCTCCTGTGATCATGATGCCTTCTGCATCCCCACTCTCCTTGTCATCCTCCATCAGCCTGGCTTCCTCCGCCCCCTGAGCAAACACCTCCCTGGTTCGAATCCCTGATGCCTTTCCAGTAGCCAGTCACACCTCCCTTCCCAGGCACCCTCCCAACTTCCCTGCAGTCTTTTTTTTGCACTGCAGGGGGAATTGATCAGGGCAAGGTAGAAGGCTCTGGAAGTTCTACAGGGAGCGTCCACTGGTGGCTGCTGGGACAGCCCACCCTGAAGGTGCTCCATGTTTGTGCAATGAATGAAAGGCTCTGCCAGGAGACCTCTGAAAATGTAAGGAACAGGACTTCCCATGAGCTTCAGCACATTTGGAAATTGTGCTGGGCTCACTTCAAAGATTTTCAAAAAGAGTTTGGACTGGCAGCCCCTTGAGGGCAGGGACCGTGTTTTATTTGACCAGCACAGAGTAGTACCCACAGCTCTTTGTTGAATACACAGGAACAGGGGTGAGTGGGGTTATGGGACCCGCCTGCAGCACATTCTGTCGCAGTTATAACAAGGAACAGGGGGTTAATGCTTCCTTGGGGTGAGTTCACAGCTCCGTCTCCACGGTTCTGGGGAGGAATCTTTTTCCTTTTTAGTTTAGGCAGCCTAGCTCCTGCACTGCGCGGAGGGCTTGGTTTGATCTCTTATTTATTACAGAGAATATTCTCTGTTATGCTGAATGTAGGGGCTGGGTTTTCACTGCTGCCTGTGCCAGCCAACCTGCTGGGGACCCTGGCACCCCCAATGGGGACTCTGGCATTGCGTTCGTTCTCTCATTCATTCTTTCTTTCATCAAATGTATTGAATAGCCATCCTGTGCCAGGTCCTGAGCCAGGAGAAGAAATTTGGAAACTGCCAGCAGTGAGGCTGAACAGCAGCCCCTAAAGATCCCAGGTCCTAAGCCCCAAAGCCTGTGAATGTTGTCCTATTTGGCATAGTGGACTGTGCCGGTGTGACTTAGTTAAGGCTCTCGAAATGGGGAGAGTATCCTGAATCACCCAGGTGAACGCTATGTGTAATCGTGTGTCCTCCTTCGATGGAGACGGAGGGAGATTTGGCACCGACGAGGAGAAGAGGATGTGGGCGGAGGCTGAGATGATGCTCTTACTCTTTGAAGATGGAGGAGGGGGCCGCAAGCCGAGAAAGCCAGATGGCCACTAGAAGCTGAAAAAGTTTCTCTTCTCAGAGGCTTCAGAAGGAATGTGCCTTGACTTTAGCCCAGGGAAACGGATTTTGGACTTCTGACCTCCAGAAAAGAAAAGAACACATGTGTGTTGTTTAGACCACAAAGTCCGTTTGTTACAATGGTAAGAGCAAACTCATATACCATCCAGGGGATAAAATGACACCTTTGCCTAAGGGTGAGTCCTATAATGGGGAGCAAGGAGCTGCGTGCTGAGCTAGATATTAGAGGATGTGTATGAATTTCCCAGGTGGACAATGGTGGGCGGAAGAAGGGCCTTGGGAATGAAAAACAGCCTGTGCAGAGGCAAACCAGAAGACAAGGTGTACTTGTGGAGTAGTGAATGGTGGGTTGCAGTTGGGAGTTCAGAGCATAGGAGATGAGGCTGGGCAGTGGCTGGACCAGCCCCTGGAGGCAGGGAGTTGAGATTTGATGCTATGGACAATGGGATGTGACCATGGTGAGTTGTGTTTATGTCCCCAATTCTTTATCCCTTCCTGTACTCATGTCCTTTGCTCAGGGACTTTGCATATGCTCCTATCATGGGGAGAGTACAGTTTCCCACCTCTTGATACCAGTTCAGCTGTGTGTCTTGCTTTGGGCAATGGAATGGTGTAGATTGGTCATGCATCAATTCTGAGCCTGGGTCTCAAGAGGCCTTGCACATTTCTGCTAGTCTGAGGAGAGGGTGTGCCCCAGGGAAGCCAGACCAAAGCTGAGCCCCCAGCTTACCTGCAGACCAGGAATGACCCCAGCCAACCCAGAGATGCATGAGTGATAACAAATGGCCATTATCGGGGTACCTGGGTGGCTCAGTTGTTAAGTGTCTGCCTTCAGGTCAGGTCATGATCCCAGGGTCCTGCGATAGAGCCTCGTATCGACTTACTTGCTCCGAGGGAAGCCTGCTTCTTCCTCTCCCACTCCCCACTGCTGTGTTCCCTCTCTCGCTATGTCTCTTTCTGTCAAATAAATGAATAAAATCTTAAAAAACAAACAAACAAACAAAACAAGACAAAACCCCCCAAATGTCTGTTATCCTAAGCTGCTGAGTTTTGGGGTGACTTGCTCTGCAGCAATAGCTAGTTGTTTCAACAATAGAGGGTTCAAAGGAAGAGAGTGACAGTCAGATCTGCATTTTAGAAAAACATCTTCAGTGTTGAGATCCTGGAGGATGGTTGGAGGAGGGGGGCTTGAAGGTGTGGTCCAGGCAAGAGGCAGAGAGGGCCCCCTGAGGCAGAAGCAGTAGAAGGCAGGGACAGATACAAACACATTAAGAAGGCAGGTGAGACCACAAAGCTGCATTACAAATTAGACATAGGGATTGAAGGAGAGAGGAGATTTGGAGGAAGCCAGAACTTTTGGCATCAGAAATTAGATTGGAAATGTGGTCCATGTATGGATCCAGTGGTGAGGTAATGGCCTGCTCTCTCTGTGTTCATGGTTTGCAGTGCCATGGGTGGGACAAAGTCATAATTACAAGCGTGGGGCTGGAGTCTATAGAGGCTGCAGACCTGGGCTAGGGGACCACCTGGGAATTAATGACAGGGATCTAGTGATGAATTTGTGAAAGTGGATGAGGGTGCTTGTGGTAAGCAGAACAAAAGGCCAAGTTTTAACCCTGGGAATCCCCGCCATTTATGGAGTGGCTGGAAGAAGGGTCCCTCAGGGGCGGTGACAAGAGAGAGGACAGCCAGGGAAGAGCTGGTGTCCAGAAACCCTAGGAAGGGGCCGCTCAGAGGAGGAGGGAGTGGATGGTGAACAGAGTCACGGGCAGAATGTCACCGATGGTGAAGACCAAGGACACCGGCCAGGGGATGGTCAGCAGTCACCTTGGTGGGAGCAGTTTTGGAAGTGGAAAGCAATGCTTGTCATGGGGTCAAGAGGTGAGGTAGTGGAGAAACTTGGTTAAGGAAAACCCTTTTGAGAAGCCTAATGTAGAGGGAGCAGAGCGTGGACCCGGGACGAGGGCATTGCTTTGTTTTAGGCTAGAGGGACCAGAGAAAGACTTGTTGTTGAGGCTTCCAAGCAAGGGAGGGAAATGGTCTGATTTATCTTGTGAAGAAGATCACTCTGGCAACAGTGTGGCTACTGGACCATGGGGTGTTGAGTGGCGGGAAGCGAGGAGGTAAGGGGACTTGTTTAGTGGCTCAGGAGAGGGATGCCAGTGGCTTAGAGCAGAGTGGCAGCTGTGTCAGTAGTAAGAGGGGGTCCCATCCGGGATTTCTTGGGGTGACATTTGGACCCCAAGGACTTGGCTATAGACTGGGTTGCATGCATCTGCGAGTGTGCACGGTGAGAGAGCTGTAGCCTAACTTCTAGGTTTTTGCCTGAGTAACTGGGAAGGCTGGGGGAGAAGCAGGAACAGGTTTTGTGGAGGGGGAAGGTGTGGAAGCATCTCATCTCAGAGACGTTGAGTTTAAAATACTTGTTAGAAATGCAAATGTAGATACCAGGGAAGCCGTTGAAAACGTGCAGCTGGCATTCAGGGGAGAGCTTTGGGCTGGAGATGCAGATCCAGGAGGCATCCACGAGCACGGAGCATATAAATCTGTGTGAGGGTTCTTTGGGAGAGAGCGGAGCTGGAAATACTTGGTCAGCGTTGTCATCTCTGTTGGAATCTAAATGCCATGAAAGCTGAGCCCTGTCTGCCTCATGTGTGGCCGTGTGCCAGTGCCCAGCACAGTGCATGGCATACAGTAGGTGCTCAATGAATGCTGAAATGAAGATAAGTGGCATAGGGGTCGGTGAGTCAAGGAAGGGAGGGGGATGAGTGTCGCAAGACCATCCCATGGACATTATTATTCGGGAAAAACAATCACGAGCTGTTGCTGAGTTTCTCACCCCCTGGAATTCCCTGCCAGGTTCTAGACCCTTCCCAGGTTCTAGACCCACTTCTTGTCCACAGGAGGGCTGAGAGCTTTCCAAGAGCCTCCAGAGTTTCACTAGGTTGATGGGCTGCTGGAGAGAAGGGAGATGAGGTATGTCCTCAGGTCTCACATTGGGGACCCTCCCTGTGGGGCCCTGGTGATCATGGACGTGACTTACCTTCCATGTGTGCATTAACCCATGGCCTAGATCCTTACCAGGGTGGAGGTCAAGTGAGAAAAATACATCTTTTTTTTTTTTTTCTAAATAGTTTTTCTTGTTTGGAATTTTCTCACCATTCCTCTGCTACCCAGGATTTCTAGCGCTTTCTCATCCTCCCAGATGGGAATTTTTCTGGGGGTTGGAGATGCATCTAAAGCTCTTTCCTGTCCCTTTGCAGTTCCCTTGGCATTTTTGGCAGCCTTGGCAATTCAGGGCTTTGGAGGTGCTTGTGGGTCTGTGGGGTCCTCTTCCCTGGTCCCCTGTCTTCTGTACAAGCCCCCTTTAAATTGGGGCTTCCTATGAGCTGCGTCCCCAGACACCTGCAACTACCTTGTCCTTCCAGAATTACTCCAGGTCCCACTTGACTGTTACATTCTCATTTCCTTATCTGGAGCCATCTTCCCCTTTGAAGATCCAGGCAGGGGCTTGCATCTCTCTATGAGGAAAATGTTTTAGGATCTGCTTTTCCTTGGGGGGGGGGGTGTGGGGACATTTTGTCAGACCATGTCCTGCCTTTCTCTTCTCTGACACACAGTGGCTGGTACTACCAAGCCCCTTTGTGCCTCCCCCTTCCCTGGCAATGACTTGGTGGTGAAGGTCTGTCCAGAAAAACAGTTTCTTTATAAAAAATAGAAGATATTGAAAATTAGGAATCTGCCAATATAACATTGTGTAAATTTAAGGTGTACAACATATTGATCTGATACATTTGTATATTTGTGTCAGTTCTTCAACTAAGCTGAGCCTGGGCTTTTTTCATTTCTATAGTGGGAATAATATTATCTGTTGGGGTTGTTTCAAGGATTAAGTAAGATCATAAATTCGAGTGCTCCTAGCAGAGTTTTGGACACTGGCCGGCACTATTGATCTTTTGGCTCTTCCCTTCTTTCCTTTTATTCCCTGTTCCCTCTTCTCTGTCTTCTGGTTTTGAAATTGTCAGGAGGAGTCACCTAAGCCCCACAACATTTGAGCCTTGTTGAAAAGGCTGTGTCACATTTGGTTGACTTGTCCCAAGCTGCTGGGTGGAGGGTGTAGGGTGGCTGCATGTGGATAGCCCTGGCTGGCTCGTCTCTAGGGGACCAACCATCTGAGTTTGCCTACAACTGAGGGGTTTCCAAGACACAGGACTTGCTGAACTAATGCCAGAAACAGGCTCTGCCTGCACTGTCTATTCTGACCTTGTCTTGTATGAGGTGGGCAGGGCTGGCAGTGCTCCAAATTTCATGGTTCCAGTCTTGTCCATGGACACTGGTTCTTGGCTCTGCCAGCTGGGTTACTGTTTATCTAACTCTCCTCCTACTCAGCTCGGGGCATCCCCTCTCCACCAGCTCAGGAGTGGTTCAGAGCTGCAGGTGTGGGGCCCTGAAACCATCCAGGCACCAATGTTGGCTCCTTCACACCAGTGATCACCGATGCTCCCAATCACTTTCAGGGTCGCCGCCGAGCACCACCGTGCCATATGCGAGTCAATTATGTGCATCTCCCTGGAACACATCTTCAGTCTGGCTCTGCTGTGCTATTATGAAGACTCTCAGTGCTTTACCTGTCAGCTCTTGGCTGACCCCAAGAAGCAGATCTCTGAGAAGCAGCTGTCATTTCTGTAGCTCCAGCCTGAAGCTGGTCTTCTTGCACCAGCCATGAGCTCAGACTGTGTCTCTGGCCACTTCGTATCAGCTCTAGGAAATCAGGCCCTTACCCCAGCAGCCTAACTTGTATCAGCTGGTGGTACATCCCCCTGGGAAAGAGCCCACCACCATGAGCCCCAGGCTCCCCTGGGCATGGATGACCTGTGTGTGGACTTTGAGACTTTTGACTCAGAAAAACCTGGTTTTCATTCCTGAGTCCACCATTTACTTACTGTGCAACCTCAGTGCCATTAACCACCCTCTCTGATCTCTTGGTCGTTTCTTTGTAGAGGTGGAGTGGTAACACCTTACACACAGCCCACCAAAGGAAAAGCACTTGCCACCGTGCAGGTGTGGTACTGAGCAAGAATCTGGTGCAGGCTGGCCCGTTCCTTATTTTCCTTGTTGTGGGAACTTGGTTGGTCAGTCTCTTGTCTCCTTGGTGGGAGACAGTGTCAAAAGTAGATGGGATATTAATAAGCAATGACAGTCATGATTTGACCTCATTTTTCACAAGCCCGGGCCACGTTAACCAAGTTTGACAAGCCTTTTTACACAGGGCTGAGTCCCACCCAGCTTCACAAGAGAGTTGGAGGTGGGGCACAGGGACTTGGTGACTCAGTCTCTGGAAGGGAGAGAAGTCTCTTTCACAGACTCCTCCTCCCTGCTTTGCCTGAACCTCTGGGCTGGGCATGGCCTCAGGGTGCTGTGGGGAGTCTCCCTTCTTTATCAGTGAGCGAGTCCTGGGGAGAAGCCTCTAGGTTTTTTGAGCTTCCATTTGGTTATTGAGAAATGGGGACAGTAATGTCTACCTAATAGGTTTTTTTGGGGGGACTCCAGTAAAATAATGGACACAAATACCAATTGCAAAAAACAAAGTGCTGAGTGTGTGGAGGTGGGAATGTGGGGCTTAAAATTTTATTTATTTATTTTTTTGAGGGAGAGTGAGAGTGCATGCACACATGGATGCAGGGAGGGGTAGAGGGAGAGTCCCCATGAGTGGGGGGGAGGGGCAGAAAGAATCCCTAAGCTGTCTCCCCTCCCCCTTCTCACCCTTCTGTGCCCTGAGCATAGAGCTGGACTCAAGGCTTGATTCCAGGACCCTGAGATCATGACCTACACTGAAGTCAAGAGTTGGACGCCTAACTGACTGAGCCACCCAGGCACCCCTCGGTGGGAATGTGGTTATTACGTGACTTTTAAGGAAGAGCTGGCTCAGTGTCCTTCTCCATAAAGCCACTTTGGAGGCATGGGATGGACACAGGATGATGGTAAATGGCAGGGGGCAAGATAACGGGTGGGTACCAGTGATGGCCCCGGGAATAGAGGCAGAGGGGGTACTCTAGACAAAAGGGTCACTGACCAATCCTCTGGGCTCAGCTTGCCTTTCCTGGCTTCACCCACTCTGCCTGGGTGCATTGATTTACTTGAAAGTTTTTAATGGGTTATAATTGGAAAAGGCCTGGGTGAGATTTGCATATTGATTTGACATTTAAGTATATGATTAAATAAAAGCTGACTGAGGTCATCACTTGACTAAATTGGCTTAATGAGTGTTGATTACCCTGTGCATGTTAATTTCATTTGCCCTGATTACTCCATCCATCTTTCCCAGTGATCTGTTAGCACCTTTGACTGGATTGTACTTGATGGGATGAGGAGTAGGACAGGGGTCAGTGGGGGTGGTCCCTGGTCTGTCCCCCTGTCCATGTGGCTAAACCAGAGTCCCAGAGATTCTATCTCTCTTATCATGTCCTCTGTCTCCCACCTTCTTCCTCCTAATTGCAGAATCTGATCACTAACTCTTTCTAAGCAGAAGTGTTGCCACTCTGCTGCCAGAGAAATCAGAGCTGTGGTAGGAGGAGAAGAGGAGGCGAGCTGAGAGACACGACATGTCCCCTCTCCCCCCACGACACCCTCCCCTCCCAACACACACAAGGACGCACCTTCCTTGTGTGTGGCATGGGGGGCCACAAGGACTAGGCTGCGGCTCCCTCTTCCACAGGTGGACAGCATTTCTGAAGACGGGCATCCCACAGCTGTCTTCTGTGTCTTCCATGTCTTCTGTTTGGCTCTCTAGACCCACTCTCTGCCCTGCTCTATGCTGCTGACCCCTGTGGACCCATGAATAGATTCCTTTGCCCCCTGACTTCCTGTTGGGTTCAGCCATTGGAGACGCCCAGCAGGAAATTGGAGGGGAGGAAGGGGAGGGAGGTAGGGGTATTTCTTTCCTGGCTCTTCCTTGCTGGCTGAACAAAGGGCTCCATCAGCCAGCCCCCTTCAAGGCTCTCCCTCTGGGTGCTATTGTCATCCCTCTCCTTGCCCCTGCAGCACTAAGGTCATAACAGAGTGATTAGTTTCCCTGCAAATGAGCCAGAAGGGGGGAACTGCCCTACCCTTAAGGCTCCCCTATGCCCTGCCCACACCTTTGAAAAAGACCCTTCATAAAGTCTCTTTAAATTACCTAATTTGAGTGTGCCATCTGTTTCCTGCTGAGACCCTAACGGATACAGCAGGCAACATATTTTCCCACTCAAAAATCAGGACACATGGTTGACAAGTCCAAGCGTGACTCAGGACGCGGGACCCAACTCACTTCAATACAGCAGCATCACTCTGCCTTGTGCGCTGGGTCCCGAGCACAGGTGGGGGGGGCTCGCCCACGCAGACTCCACAGTCACCATCCTGCCTCCTCCCGCTGCTCCTTTTCTTCACCGGCAATGCCAACAACTCCGGCCTTCCTGGAGCCATTCTCCTCCCATTCTCAAAAGACACGCTCACCTCTGGCTTATTAGAAAAAGAGGCCAATATTCTATAAGGCTCCTTGATGCCCTTTCTCATGGGGCACGGGTTCATCCTTGGGGGATCATATTTTCTGAATCCTGTCTAAGATATATATTCACCTCTGCCTGGTGTCCTCTCCCGTCCACTTTTCCCAGGGACCCCACTGGGGTACCTTTCCCTCTACTGTCTCTTCCCTGAGACGTGTAGAGATTTCTCCCTCCTCCCCCGTCCTCTTCTCCTTCAACAGGCAAACCTCTTGACTGAGCTGTGTGCACTTACTCGCTCTGCTCCTTCAGGCCCCGTCCCCCAACCCCGCACCACGAGGCTGCTCTTGCCAGCTCACCACTGACCTCTGAGGTGACAGCGCCGGGGGGGTGGTATCCATCTCAGATTCTATTCCCCAGGCCGAGGGTCACCAAGAGCAAACCCCTCTCTTCTTCCCTGGGCCAGTATGGAGATGTTCTCCCCAAGTTGCCCAGCAAAAGGGGCTTTGGACTTTGGAAGCCAAGAAGATAGGCTGAGATATGATGTTGACCCACCTGCCTGGGTCAGTCCAAATCAACTGGCCTGTCAGCAGACCTCTCCGCCTGGAAACCACCGTCATCCCACCAGGCTTCTGGGCATGGGACCCCCAGCTCCTCTTTGTTATGTAGACTTCCCTTCCATGCTTTCCCTCCAGTGTCTAATGGGCCACACATTTCATTGAGTTAGTTCCTTCCTCTCCATCCCAGACAACACATCTAGTTCTGACCTCATCATCTCTTACCTGGCTGTGTTCCTTGCCTGCCAATCCTCAGTCCAATGAATCCTCTATTCACGGCAGCCAGAGAGACTGCCCTGAAGCCCAGCTCGGATCCTGCTGTTACAACTCTGCCTGAAGCCCCTTGGTAGGTCTCTATCACCAAGCAGTGCAAGACCGAACGTTTTAGCACGATGGAATATGGTTCCAGGGAACTTCTATTCATCCTTCAAGGCCCATGCAGTGGTCTACTGAACTTCTAAGTGAAGCTGTCTTGACGCCTCTGCCCCATGTCCAGCAGAGTTCCCACTCCCTCCTCTGAGCCCCGTGCCACCTCGTTCTTATCTCTGCTAGAGTGCGCATAACAAGGTACCATAATCTCTGTCTATGTCAGCTTCTTCCATTGTCTGGAGCTTGAAATCATGTCCAATGTGTCTTTGTAGCCTTAGGGCCCAGGACAAGGCCTGGCAGAGGGAGTCATCTGTTCACTTAAAAAATATGTATTTGGGCTTCCTATTTCAATCATGGTTTTAGGGGGTGCCTGGGTGGCTCAGTTGATTAAGCATCTGCCTTCAGTTCAGGTCATGATCCCACGGTCCTGGGATCAAGCCCTGCATTGGGCTCCTTGCTCAGCGGGGAGCCTTCTTCACCTCTCCCCCTGCCCCCTGGCTTGTGCTCTCTTTCTCTCTCTCTCATTCTCTATCTATCTATATGTATCTATCTATACATAATATATATACAAAATATATATACACATGTATATAATACATGTATAAATATATATACATAATTATATATTATATATTATATACATAATTATGTATATACATAAATATATACATACATGTATATAATACATGTATAAATATATATACATACATGTATATATATACAAAATATATATACAAAATAATCTATACATAAGTAAAATCTTTTAAAAAAATTGTCCTAGGAAAAGGCACTGGGGTATGGCTATGAAAGAAACAGACAAAATCCCTGCTCTCCTGAGCTTATGCCCCAGTGTGGGGTGGGAGAAGGCAGATAATACACAAACAAGATGATTTTAAAGAGGAGCCAAGTGCTACGCGACTCTCTCTAGGTCACAGCAAATGAGCAGAAAATTAGAACTTGAACTCAGTTCTTGGGTTCAAGTCTATTGCTCATCCCCCTCTCCCCAGGAAGTTGTAGACCCTAGTTGCACAATTCTCTGGCGGATGCGACCATGGGGCACCTCCCCTTGGCCCTGTTTGTCTCTAGATCAAGGAGGGAGAGTCATGCATGCCTGTTTCCCCAGAGGCTGGAGCTGGAGAGGTGTGTTATTATCCTAGGGTCGCCGTGACAAGTGACCACAAACTGAGTGGTTTCAAGAAACAAACGTTTATTCTCTCACAGTTCTGGAGGCTCGAGGTTTGAAATCAAAGTGTCAGCAGGGCCACGCTCCCTCTGAAGGCTGTAGGAAGGAAGCCTCCCTTGCCTCTGTCCTAGTTTCTGGTCACCTCTGGCAATCCTTGGTGTTCCTTGGCTCATAGCTGTGTCACCCCGATCTCTATGTCTGTGGTCACATGGCCTTCTCCCTGTGTGTCTCTGTGCCTCTTGCCCTCCTGTAAGGACACCAGTTATATTGGATGAAAGGCCCTCTCTCCTCCAGCATGACCTCATCTCACATCTGTGAGGGCCTATTTTCAAATAAAGTCATGTTCACAGGTACCTGGGGTTAGGACTTCAACATATCTTTGGGGAACACAATTCAACCCACTCTAGTTGGCATGAGGAGAAGACAGAACAGACAGGAGAGGCTTAGAACTGAAGACAGGAACATCAGACCGGTCTGGGACTGGGGCCAGGCAAAATGTGCCTTCTTGTTTTGAGGCCTTGAACCTGGGGGAGGGGTCACAGGGCCTCCAGCTCAACCCCACCTCGTTGGGCTGTAGGTGGGGTGACTCAGAGATGGGGCTGTCAAGCTTGAGGGTGTCCTAGAAACGCAATCCCGTGTTTCTGGCATATTTCCCTCACCTTATGGGGCCGAGAAATACAACATTTTTGGAAACTTGGAAAGCTTAGGTTAAAAAAAAACTCAAAACCTTTTATTTTTCTTTAAGGGAAAAATAGAAATTTGGGGAAAATTGGGAACATACGCAATACTTATTTTTGTAGTACCCTTTTCATATCTAAAGTCACTCTCCTACTTTAGGAGCGCAACTGCAAACCTTATGTAATTTGGTTGGCTCGATCAAATGATCATGTTTGGCCAATTCAATCAAAAACTATAGCTTGCTCAGACAATAATGGAAAATTTGCTAATTGAGTGAAGTTTTCGAAGTTTTAGGCTCTGTGACAAACGGAACTTTGTGCGGCTGAGCTCCAAAACATCAGCTCCTCGGAGGTGAGCAGAAAAAACACCAGTGTGATGAGGAGAAGGAGTAACACCTGGAAAGACACTCACACACACACACACACACACGCACACACATACCTCCCTATATTGTCTATAATAAAAATGTTACATATGACATAATATAAATGATGATATTAAATAACAGCAACTGTGATTGATTAAGCCCCTGCTACCTGGTCTCGTCTCACTCAGTCCTAGTGTTCTCCCCACTTTACAGATGAGGAAATGGGGGCAGAGAGGGTAAGCCACTTGTACAAAGCTCTACAAGCAGTGACTGGTTGTGGCTTCAGATGCACTAGGAACTGAACCTCAATTCACTCAAAAAACAAGACCTCCTGTCATGACACTGTCAAGCTATCAGCACATAGAAGCCCTAAAGCCCTAGAAATTTCTGTTTCTTGGACATGGTGTTGTCTTCTGAGTGAGGCAGAGATGGCTGCCTTTCGTGTTAGGTAGTGATCTGAGAGCATGGGGGTACCTTGAGACCCCACAGGAACTAGGGCGGGGACAAGGCAAGGATCTTGGACTCCAGGGGTCAGTTTGAGGATGTCAGACAAAGGCCCCCAGGGGTCAGATGATGGGTGGGGCCCTGAGCGCAGGTCAGCTGGAAGGGAATGACGCAGGAGGTGCTGGGATCCCTGCTCCGGGTGGGGGCTTCCTGGGCTGGTCAACACAAGCCCAAAGATGATGCTGGAAACTCTACCAGAGGCAAGCAGGGAAGAAGCTATTCTTGGAAGAGCACTCCAGGCTTAAGAGATGCCCGGTTCTCCACAGAGGTAGAGCAGTATAGGAGAAGACAGAGAGCGGGGCCCTAAGGAAACCAGACACAAACCTGGAAAGGAAGCTAAGGCAAAGCCGACCCACATCCCAAGCACACGTTTTGCCCCTGCACACTGTGTCCAAATCAGTCTCGTTTCTGACCTGTCTCTGTCAGCGCTGTCTGCGTCTCCAGTGGCTTCAGAGCCGGGTGGGTCCCCGGGTCCCTGCCTCCTCTTCACTTGGTTTTTCTGCCCTTCCAACCCCGCAGGGACTGGCGGAGCCAACTCTCCTGGGCCACCTGTACCTGTCTGGCCCCATGACTCCCCTTCAATGTCCCCTGTGCCCTCCATTGCCCACTCTCTGGGCCCCAGGCGGCCCTACCTCCAGGAGGAGGGAGCTGGTTTCCTGGGCAACTGGTGGGGAATGAAGGAGAGGGGAGGAGGCTGGTGTTCCTGCTGGGGAGGGCTTAGAGGAAGCATATGCCATTCCGGCTGCCCTGTGAATTATTCAGCGGCCGTGAGAACTGACTCACTCCCAGTGTGCTATCTTCTCCTGAAACCTGCCTGCTGGCTTCTCCTCGGCAAGCCCTCTCTGCCTCTGTCTTGGGGGCTTGAACCCCTGTCTGGGGCCTCTAGCCTCAGAATGTTCTTTTTGGGTATTTTAAATCTCCCACCCGTATTTATTATTACTTATTCTTTGGCTTTCCCCTATGAGCCACTGCCAGGCTATTTCCTCTGTACCAACCACCTTGCTCAGTGCACAGTTGTGGAAACTGTACCCACTCGGGTAGGTGAAATAATGTGTCCAAGATGGTACAGTGATGAAGTGACAGAGTCAGAATTAAACTTGGGTCTGACTCCGGAGCCTGTGTTCTTGGTCTTGAAATGGTTTTTGGAATAATGGAGAAGATTGTCTATTGACTCTTTCCTGGGGGTACCTTGGGAGCTGGCAAGGGGGTGTTGATGGGGCAGGCGAATGTGGTGTGGGTTTGTCCCTCTTGGATGTGGATCTGGATCTAGGGCTGCCCACCCATCTGCCTAGGCACCTAGTCAGAGGTGTAGCCAGTGAAGCTGCCTTGTACCTCAGGCCGACCGCGGGTTTTGCCAGAGGGAGGTTCTGTGGAGGCCTTCTGTCTGACAACCTCACCCTTCCGGGCCCAGATGCCTCTCCGGGAGCCTGCAGGCCTCTGTCCCCTGTACTCTAGCAGTCCCGAGAGGAGGAAGCCCTGCCCTGGGTGGGGTCCGGGTACTGGACCAAAGGTTGCTCAAGGAGGGAACAGAAAGGCTTAGTGGGCCCCAGGGGAAACCTGGGAAAAGGGTCACAGGAGCAAGATGGCAGCTGCTGGGGAGGCCTATGAATGGGTCCCTGGTCAGGCCCTGGGAAACCCCTGGGAAACTGGGGGAGGTGCTTCAGAATCCAGGTGTGGACCTGAGTGGCCCCCATGAGGGTTACAAGGGCTGGGACCACTCAGTGGCCTGGGTTCTGAGGTGCAAGTAGACGTGTTGTGCTCAGAGTCCAGGAAGGGGCTGCCCTCTCCCTGGGCATCCCTCACTCAGGGAGTCAGACACATGGTGCAGTTTTGGACGTAGCCGGTGGGGCCTCCTGGAACCAGGGATACCTTCCTGAGAGGTCACGTCCTGGAATCATTGGTGGTACAAGCCTCCCCCGCTCCAAGTGCCTGCTATGGTTGCCACGTATCACCTCATCTCCCATTACGTTCCCAAGTGGCATGTGACCCCTTGTGACCCATCTCAAGTTGTTTTTCTGCTTAAGGTCCAGTTCAGGGATCAAGAGAAGAGGGGTTCTCTTCACTGAAATTTTATTTTATTTATCTTTTAATTTTAAAAAGATTTTATTTATTTGAGAGAGAGAGAGAGAGAACACAGAGGGAGTGGGAGAGGGAGAAGCAGACTCCCGCTCTGCAGGGAGCCCGACATGGGACTTGATCCCAGGACCCCGAGATCATGACCTGAGTCAAAGGCAGACGCTTACCTGACTGAGCCACCCACGTGCCCTTCATTAACATTTTTAAAATGAGCCCCCATGTGAGAATAAGGTTCCTGGCAGTTAGTAGCATGCACCTGGCCAGATGTTTCCAGGCACTGTCCTGAACCTTTGCTCACGAGGCTCAGCTGTGATGGGGTTTAGACCTGTGAGGAAAGGCACAGAGGCTGGGGCTCCGAGTGGAGGCGTTAGCCTGCTTAGGTCCGTCATTTGCTCTCTCTAATGCAATGGTTTTGGGGCCTCCCTGCGTATCTGTGTGCCAAGCCTGAGCATGTGTTTTGAATGGTTGAAGTCAATAGGAACTTGGTTTCCTCCACCTTCCACCTCCCTTTGGCTTTGCTTAGACCATTTTCCTGCCCCTCCTTGCATCTTTCCTCCTCCCCCTGGGTTCTCAGCAGTCCTCCCAGGGATACGATTCTCTTACGCTGGGTCTGCCCTTTTCCTTCCTGCGCTTGAGTGGGGTCTCCTGCTCTGGGCCCTGGGTGCAGGCGAGGGGCCTCTTCTTGGTTTGGGAGTGGTCTCTTTGCCTCGGAGCTCTTCCAATCACTGGGACGTCCCTGGCCTCCAAGAACCCCCCACTGCCACCCCAAAGCAGTCATCCCTGATGACTACCTCATCTTCCCCCCAAGGTTTTATCCCATGCCAGAGCACCAGTCGGGTGCCCTCCCAGTTTCCTGTCTCGAGGGACAAAGCCCCCATTTGAAGCTGTCCCAGGCTGGGCCGTTCTGCTGCAGTTTGGGGAGCTGCCACTAGGTGGACGGTGGGGTCTGGCCCAGAGTCGCCTTGAACAGAACTCTCCATGGTTGTGGATAACTGTGAGCATGTAATGTTTTCCCAAACCTACGTGTTGCAAACACGAAACGAAAGAAAACAATGTGTGTGTGTGTGTGTGTGTGTGTGTGTGTGTGTGTGCGCGCGCGCGCGCAGTCGAATTTATTAAATAACAAAGCATAACAAGTAATGTCCATTGACCACATATAAAAAGTGACGGCTAATTTAGAGCAAGATGTAGAAATACCCAAACATTTGGGTAAATCAGGAGTCCTCACTGGCCCTTAACTGGTAATAATTAAGCTTAATTTTATTTCGACTCTTAACTTCCCCTATTCTCAGGCCAATTTAATTTTGACTTCTCTGAGGCTTGCCAGAGCCCCTGAGACCTCTGGTCAGCTAGATGAGATGTTAAACCCTGAGCCTTTGCTTCCTGCAGCTTTAACTACGCTGGGGGAAGAGCCTTATCTGTGATTGCTTTCTGCAAATCCTGGAAAGGCCTTTGGTCTCCTTTGTCTGTCCCACAGCCCCTACCTCTCCCCCTTTCACCATGAAAACCAGACGAGAGCGAGATCATGCTACACACGGGCTCCATTTTCGTAGGGCTGTCTTTTTTTTCCAATTATAGAAAGCATTTCCTCGCCCTGACCCCATCTCTCAGCCAAACTTCTCAACCTTTGGAGATGCGGCTTTTCTAAAATCCTGGTCTGCTTCTAATTCTCGGGGTCATCCATTAACCTCATGACTTTGTGGCTCTTTGGCTCAGGCAACCTCCTCTTTGTGGAGCACTGCTCTCTGGTATGGCGGTTTCGAGTTAGGGCAATTGCAAGTTATCTTAGACTTAGGTTTTGGGAACACAATGAAAAGTGTGTAGTGACATTTTAAGATGAAAATGTATGCCTTCCTCATAGGGACTGGTGACCACAGAGAATCTCTGATCTGATAGAGTATGTGCTATAGTATAGGGGGTCTTAGGACGAGCAAGGAGAGAGGCTATAGGGCTGTAGATCCCCCACTACTTTCTGTGCCCCGCCGCGGGAAAGATACCACATGAGCTGCTCTTGTGGCTCTCTGTCCCAGAGCCTGGTAAACTTTAAGTCTCAGGGCAGGAGGGAAATGGGGAAGGAGCTAGAAGTAAGAGAGGAGAGATGGAGGGACAGATGCCCCAACTCAGTTCAGGTCAATTGAGTTCTACCTCCACTAAGCACCTACTGAGTGCCAGGCTTATGTCAAAGTCTGGAAATTCAGAGCATGACCAGCCATATAATTCGTGGGGCACAGTGCAAAATGAAAATGTGGGGTCTTTTGTTAAAAAATTATTAAGAATTTCCAGATGATGATGATAGATAGAACCTTAAACCAAATGCGAGGGAGGGAGGGGCTGCACCCCTTCTAAGGTGCCCTGACGTCCGGAGGAATATGGTTGGAAAAACACTGACAGGAGAGCCTGAGTTAAGGACCCCCTGCAGGAGGTTCCTCTGTGGGGAATGATCCCAGGGAGCAGGGAGACTGAGAAAGGGAGGGGGAGAAGCCACAGGAGGAGTAAGTTATCAAGTTTGCTTTTGGGGCCAATGGGAACGTGATCCCATCAAATGGCCTGAAAGCTCCAGAATTCTCCACCTGAATGATGAGAGCTGAGTCATTTCTCTCCCCACCCCCACTGCACTGGTTGAAGGGTGCCCCCGAGGACATTAGCTTTCTCAAATTTCTGAGTTGAGATTCTCCTACAACCAAGTGAGCTCCTAAGCTCCTGGAATCTTTGGGAAGGTCCTGGGGCAGAAGCAGAAAGATGCCCACAAGGCCCTTTCGAGGTGGGACTTTTCAGTGCTGTGGACCTGAGCTTGCGGAGAACTGACCATGGCAGGGGGGTTGCCGTTCCAGGTGGGCTGAGAGGGGGTGACACCGGGCTCGGAGGTGTCTGCCACAAACACTTTCGTGTGGGGGTGGGGGACACACGGTTGCTCTGCATGTTGGGGGATCTTCCCTGGCAGCTGGTGAGGCATGACCACCAGAAGAGGGGGCAGGAGCTGCCTTGTCTGAGCCCCACCCCCATAGCGCTCCCTCCCCGCTGCTGATAATCACCCCAGGCCTGATGTCCTCCGGGGCCTAGTTACTTCCTCCGCTGCCGCCCCATCACGGGCCAGGCCTGTGCTGATGAGCTCTCCCGGGCCAGCTGCCGGGGCGCCCGGCTGTCACAAGTCGCTGTCTAAGCAGCCCAGCGCCTTCCCATTTGTTATCCGCGTTAGCACGTGCACAATGACCTGCCTGGAATTTGAGAACAGGTCCCGGACGCCCAATGTGGATTTCCAATTTAGAGTTTCCGTCCATTTACCAGAGAATCACTGCGAAAGAACACCATTTGTGGAGTCGACAAAGGCCAAATTAGACTGCAGATTCCACTGCTGAGTGTGGGGGCCGGGCCAAGGGCAACGCGGACGTGGACAGGCAACAGCAAACACCACGTCTGGAGGATGGACGCTGGTGCATCCCCTCACTCACGGGCCCCCTGGGTCTTTTCTGCAGCCACCTCTGCCCTTGGCTCCATGAACGCGCTTGGCCACGGTCCCTTTCTGAGCCTCCCTTGGCCTACATCTGTCAGTCTGCAACCCAAGCATCTTCCCTGGGTCCCCCACCCTCTCCCTCCCTTTGCTCTTTGTGGCTGGGTTTCCCTGGGTCCCACCCCTGGATCTCGTTCTCTAGGGCTCTGCCTCATCCTCCGTCCTCTTCCGGGGGCTGTCAGCTGATTCAGCTGATGGAGGCCTCTATCCTGTGCGATGGGAGGGCCCTGGAAGAGACGAGCCCTCATGCTCACCAGATCCTACTCTGTTCCTTCCCTGGGCAGGCTGGAAGGCTCTGGCAAGGGCTGATGTTAAGTTGAGGCTGAAAGCATGAACAGAAGCCAGCCCAGACAGGGAGCATGCTGGGCAGAGGGAACCGCTGGGATACAGGCTCCACGGGACCACAGCGGGACCTGGGGACTGACGGAGGCTGAGGTGACTGGACGTGGTAAACAGAATTATTGTTTCCAACCCTGCATTCTCCTGTAGCTGTACTACACCTCCACACACCTGCGGGGGCCTCCTCGCACCTGGGGCACATTTCTCTGTTGTTGTAATGGTGGGCCTGATCATGTGACTCGCTTTGGCCAATGGGGTGTTAGTAGACGCGATCCAAGTAGAAGTTTGACTTGTACTCCTGCGGTTGGGCTCATGGTCTTGCGCGCTGCTGTTGCGGAGAGAAGGACATGGCCCGGAGTGCCCCAGAAGAACGAGAGACATGCAGAGACCGAGACTCAATTTGTGGCCTGGAGCCAAGTTTAGCCAAGCCCAGACTCGATCAGCACACCCTCAGCACACTCTCAGACTTGTTCTGGGCCACTGAACTTGGGGCTGGTTCGTTACCTGGCATTAGTGTGGTACTCAGTGATGTGCTGCTGGAGCAGATGGGGTGCTGGGGACAGTGGCCGGGAGGAGACTGGAGAGGTGGGCAGGGCCAGTGTATGTGACGTCTATCAGGGTGTGGTGGGGAGTTTGGATGGGAAGACTGAAACATTTTGCTTTATTGGTATAGGGCGCAAATGCAGCTTATCGATCCCATGGTATAGATGTGAGAAAATAAGGCTCAGAGAATTTAAGCACATTGGCCAACATCGCAGAGACAGTCTGTCTGACCCACTGTGATTGAATTCTTTCCTTTTGGGTCAAGTCCACTTCCTTCAGTTTCACAGTGTGACATTCTCTTGTTCTGTCTCCAGGCTCCCTGGGGTTGACTACTCCTCCCTCCTTTTCCCTCCCTCCCCCTCCCCCATGCCCCATGGGGCCACTGGACCTTTTGCTCTTCTCTGCCCTCATAGTCCCTTGTAGCCACCAGCACTGCCCCCCTCCCCACTGGCCCAGACCCCTGGGCAGCTGTTCTCTCCTGCCTGATCTCCCAAGCTGTCTGATCCCTGGCCCCATGACATCACCAGCCCACACATTTTCTGGCCCTGAACAGATGCCACGTCTGTGGTCTCCCCTCTTACATCTGGCCCCCAAGTGCACTGAGCATAATTCCAGAACTCGGTTCACACATCAGTGAAAAGAGCATGGGGTTTGGCATCTGACCAACTGGAGTTCAAATCCCAGCTCTGCTTCTTGGACACTGTGTTACCTCGGACAAGTTACTCAGGCTCTCTGAGCCTCAGTTACTGTGTTTCTACACCAGGGATGATGAGGCCCCCATTGCTGGGCTCTTTCAAGAATTCAGTGACTTACACAGAGGCATTCACAAATTTGAGGGACTATGGTTGTTGTGGAGAAGAAGGATGTTTCCCATGCCTTTCTACCCTTTTCACTCCCAACACCACCCTCCTTCTGTCACTGTCACCTTCTACAGACAACCCCAACTCCATCTGTAAGGTGCAGGTCAAGGTCATCAGAGATGCACTCCTTTGGTGTTCTCACCCCTACCCTAGGTCAGTGGCGGGAGTCGTCTCTTGGTCAGGCCTGCCTGCCCTCCCACGAGTGCCTTGGATCATAGTCCATCCACCCAAACCCAAGACCCCTCTGCCATCAATAAGCTCTTAAAGCTTCATTCCTTCTTGCACTTGCTCATTCATTCAGCAGCTCCCCGTCTTTCTCCAGCTCTGGATGAAGCCCTCCACTGGCACACGGGCTCAGCTTTTCCCACCTTTTCCTGAGCCACTGCCCCATTTCACACCTTCCCTGCCCAGCAACACTTGGGAAAGGCTTGCTCGCACTTCCTGCTTTCTCACCACCTCGTTCCCCCCACCTGTGCCATCTGGCTTCTGCCTCCACCGAAACCGCTCTTGCCAAAGCCACCAGTGACCCACTTAACCAAACTTGATGCCACAGCTTGGTCCTCATCTTCCCGATCTCTTGGCAGCTACTGATACTGCCAGCTCCTTCGCTTTCTGCAAATTCTCTCTTCCTCTTTTGAGACCTCTGCTTTTCTCGATTCTCCCCTCCCCTTTCATGAGCCCCTTTCTCTGGTTCCCACAGCTCCCCTGAGGGATCAGTCCTTGGCCCCCTTTCTTCTCCCTCTTCGGAAGTGGCATGTAACCATACAACATTTCCTCCTGTGTGATCTCTACGTTGTCCTCCAAATCTGCATCTTCGGGCCAGACCCAGTTCTCGTGTCCCAGGTTTGTCCAGCCACCTGTTCCCCTGCTCACCATCCTGCCTTCTCTGGATCTATCCTGCCAGTGGGGCTCTGGGTGTGGGTCAGTGATGCTTCTAGCATGCTCCTTGGCTCAGAAAGCTCATCTTCGCTGCCAGCAGGTCCTGTCAAGCTGACCTCCCTAAGACCTGTTTGAGGACCTACATACCTCCTCCTTCAGTATCTCCTAGGAATCTTCTCTGGCCCTCTAGAGAGGCAGGGGTCCTGTCATGTGCTTTTATGCTTCTCTGTTCTTTTCCTTAATCACACTAAATCACACTTGCCATGAAAGAAATTGTCATATATTTAGTTGTTTGGTGTCTATATTCCCACCAGACTGTGAGCACGGGGGCTGTTTCTGTCCTGCTTGTCTCTGTACCCCCAGGACCTGGCCTGGGGACTAGAGGAGGTTAGGGAGGCCATGGGCAGCAACGGGGAGGGATTCGAGATGGGGAAGTGTGGGACCAATGCCATGGTGTTTGGCGCCTACCTGAAAAAGCAGACAGTAGAGGCAGGAGCAGACCCCTGAAACTCTTTGCCCAGGCACGCCCCCCCCCAACTCTGCTGCATGTCTCTGGAAGCAGCATGGGGAGCCTTTTGTTCTCTGACAGGAGGTGAAGCAGCTACAAGCTCTTTAATCACCTCTCCACAAACATGGGGAAGCCTCATTAATCCCAGTGAGTGGATGATCTATTGTTTCCAGCTCAGGTCTCTGGTGGATGGGCCTTCCTCTGCAGAGGCAGAAACCCCATGGGTGGGGCCTCTCCTCCCCTTCCCTCCTGCAGCTGACCTGCCAAGATCTGGTAATGGGACCCCTGGTGCGGCTCTTGGCCCAGGTGATCCGGACAGAGACCAGGACCGATCCTCCACTGTGACCATTGCTCCCCAGCCAGATGGGTGAAGTTGAAAAGTTGGATCTACCCGGTGCTGCAGGGGAAGCAGCACTCATTGCACTGGTGGTGAAGGCAGGTGTGAGTGTGTGTGTGGGTGTGTGCGCACGTATATGTGTGCAATCTGCTAGGCATAGGTAGTTAAGCTCATTAACTCTGGAGCCAGACTGAGTTCAAATCCCAACATTGGCACTTGGCAGCTGCGTGAGCTTGGACAAGTCCCTTATCTCCATGCTTCTATCGTCTCATCTGTAAAGTGGGGATAATAGTAGTGCCTCCTCAGAGGGTTATTATGAGAACAGGAAAGTTAATGTATATAAAGGCTTTGTTTAGGTCAATCAAAACATTTCAGAAGCCCTACTCTTTCTCTCCTCCCCTCCAAAAGCTTGGAGTGACGGTTGCTATGGAAATGTGGGGTATAGGGCCAGGACTCTCACTGGCTCCTCTTTGGCCAGTGTTTTGGCCCTAATCTCCCCAGCTCTGCCTCTCTCAGTAGCTTCATCTTCTGCCTTCATAGCTGGAACTAGAGACCAGGAGCTCTGGGTTCTCATCCTGGTTTTGCATCTGACATGTGTGAACGGGGGTGATTTGCTTCAGTTTCTCCATCCACACAATGAAGGAGTTGGTTTAGAAGAGGCATGACTTTTATTTTATCTGCCACTTTAGGGTAACTGGTTGTAGCCAGAGACCTGGCTTGAGAAGGATTCTGAAGCTGTGTTCGGGTTCTGTGGGAAAAAGTATCCGGGATTGATAGTGATGTCAGCAATGGACAGAGCATGGGGGGAGTGGTGCCCTGTGTGTCTTGTATTTTCCCTACCTGAGCTAGATGCTTGATTTCTAAGGGGTCCACCTTCTTGATCTAAAGTTGTTCATTCAGTGCTATGAATGTTCAAGATGACTCAGTAATAATCTAGTCATAATCAAGGCATTAGTCCCAGGAAGCCCCAGTCACTGCATTTCAGTATAATTCAGGTTTGGGGAGGGGAGGAGTCTTCTCTAGCTCTATCCCCATTGACCCACAAAGATAGGTGGTAGTCACCATAAAGGGAAGAGAGACTTTGGCTCTAGGGAGTGGAACCCCTATCGGCTTAGGGAGCATGTGGGTGGGCAATGACTAACCTGTTAGGGGCCAGGGCAGTGAGTTCCATAGAACAGGCAGTGCTGGGAGAGTTACCTGGGGAGGGAAGGGGAGTAGGCAATGAGACTAAGGGAGCCAAACTTACAGGTGTGCCTGGGGTCTGTGCCCAGAGAGGGACTGGTGGTTGGGCTGAGACATAGGGGGCCTCCCTGGGAACTCCTTCCTGAGGACTCCAGTTCAAAGCCCTGGCTATATTGGTCTCCTCCTAACAGAACTCTCTCCTGGACATAGGAATTGGGTAGGCAGCCAAGGTCAAGAGGAACTGGCTGGGGTTGGGCTGCAGCCTTGAGATTGGGAGCTCTGAAAGTAAAGGGGGATTTTCTGGAACCTCCTTGGAAATGCTGAGGTCATTACGGGTTGCAAGGTTTGGAAGAGGTGAGGGCAGAAGAATGTGAGTAAGGGGCTCTATTCCTGCAGGTGGTGTGGTTTTTGGAGAACATCTGTCCTGGGCCCGAGGCTTTCCTCGCCTACAGGCAATTTTAGAATCAATAAAGTCATAAGCACAGAGCTCATCAACAATTAAGCTCATGTAACCATCTCTTTCTTTATAAATTCACTGAAAGTTAGGAGAATAAATTTCATTGTTCTTTAAATTTATTGTCTGCTAACTCAATCAAGGTTCTTTCAGTAACTTAATTGTTTCTGAATTCAGGAACTCCTAACTCAACAAAAGTGTCAGAAAATGAGGTTGATAGTTTTAAAAACTTTATTTGATACCCAGCAAGTACCTTTTCATGTCTTCAGACAATGGACCGTTTTCTGTACTCAAGCCCCAAAGCATGGGGCATAGTCTATGGGGTTACATGGCTCCTGTCCCAGCTGCCATCTGCAAGAGTCAGAAGGACCTGGGTTCAAGGTTCTACCTCTGCCCTTCGCCGTCACATGCTGATTGTGCGACCTCGGGCAAGTAACTTCATTTACTCGCACCTCAGTTTCTTCACCTGTAAAATGGGTATAATAATACCTACCTTGCAGGGTTGTATGATTTAGTAAGCTAATTGTATGTAAAGCATGTAGCAGAAGAGGGCCTGACACATAGAAGGAGCTTGAGAAAAGGTAGCTAGTATTTTTATTTTTGGAGCAAATGCAAATTCACAGTAATATTAACTCACAGTAAAGCATGACTTCAGCAACTAACGCAGTAACACCCAGATATAATAACATAAACACAGGAACACACGGATACAGTCCTGCCCCTAGAGCCCGACACGTAGGACAGAAGTTGCCACTTAGCCAAGGTTTTAGTTCCCTGCACTCAGTTGTGGTTTGGAAGCAGGGAATCCTCTCTCTGACACATCCGCAGACGGTCCCTAGTATCCTCACACTACGTCACAATGCCTGCATCCTTCCCCTCATGTCATCTCAATACGTAGGCATTCGATCATCTCACGTCATCACAAGAAGAAGGGGGAGTACAGTACCATCAGATATTTTGAGAGCTATCACGGTAACCTAACTTTTATGACAGCATATTATTATAATGGTTTTACTTTTAGTTATTGTTGTGAGTCTCTTACAGTGCCTGATTGATAAATTTAGCTTGATCATAGGTATGTATGAACAGGTAAAAACCATATATAGAGAGATTTGGGTACCCTCTGTGGTTTCAGGCATCCCCTGGGGGTCTTGGGATGCATCACTGTGGATGAGGAGGGACTCTCTCATCAGAATCAGTTACACGGATACAGTAATAACATCTAGAAGCAGTAATGTCACTGCAGTAACACACAGCCTCTGTTACCTATGCACATAATAGCTCTTAGCCACTCTAAAGTAGATAAATAACAAAGTAACAGAGCCACAGTATCAAGATACTGTATCACACAATACAGCAGTGTATGTGTTATCATAATATATAGATACATTAAGTTAGATACAGTAAAAATAAATACCTTAAGTCTCAACTAGGGTAACACTCCCTGTAACAGATAGATAACTGCAGGATTACATGGATCTTGTAATATGGTTACAGTGTCTTACGGGAATTTTAAGGGATAAGTACAAGGGCAGGTAGACAGAGGAATGCACAGGTACAGAGCTGTAGGGACACAGAGACAGACAGCATTCTTTATGCAGTGGGTGTTCTTATCCTTTTGAGCCACATCTTTTCTAAGAATCTTACAAATGCTATGGTTACTCTTCTTAGAAAAAAAAGTCCCTAAATGCATTTATAAGAGGCAAATTTTTATACCCATACAGCCCTGCCTCTAGCCCGATATTTAGTGGTTAGGTATCCTGGATTCAAACACTTGAGAATCAGAGCAAGGAGATATAATCTTTCAAGATCAGCCTCCAGTCCACAGGCAGGCATAATCCAGGCTGGTGCCTCAGTCTTCTTCCTGCTTGCTGGACTTTGATCTGATTTGGCATTTAGGTGACTCTGACTTTCATCCTGCTGGAGCAAGCAGAAACCTATCTCTCTTTCTTTCTGATCATGGCTCCAATGTCCAGCTACTCTTGTTTGCTAATCTTGTGTCTGCTGTGGAGATCATCTTTGTCTGAGCAAAAGTTTCTTTTGCCCAATATCCTGTGAACCCCCAAAGGTCAGTCCCCAGTAGTGTACACACAGGCTAGCTGGGTCTTTTGTAAAGGGCTGTTGGCAGTTCCTGTAGCCTGGCTAGTGCTTGGGATGGCAGTGCAAGAGGAGTAACTACTTAGGGGCAGATGTTGTCCCTGGGGGCCAAACTGATTGACTTCTTCCTAATCATATGTCCCTGGACCAGTTTGGAGACCCAAGTCTGGACTTGCTGTATTAGCCAGCTATTGCTACATAACAAAATATCTCAAAGGTTGGTTGAAAACAGCACATGTTTATTATTGCTCATGAGTGCACAGGTCAAGTGAATGGTTCTTCTGATCTGGGAGGTTTTAGCTGGACACATTCATGCATCTGTGATCAGCTGGCTCGTCTTGGGTGGCCTTGACTGGAGGAACTGGCCCAAATAGGGGCTCATTCCATGGGTCTCTCACATACATCCAGTGGGCTTATTCACTTGGTGGCAGCATCAGGACTCAGAGAGGCACAGTGGGGTTGGGGGTGAAGAGGGAGGAGAGAGAGAGAGAGAGAGAGAAGGAGAAAAGCTTCTCGAGGCCTAGGCTTAAAACTGGTGCACTGTCATTTCTGCTACATTCTGTTAGTCAAAGCAAGTCACAGGGCCAGTCTAGACTGAAGGAATGAGGGAACAGACTTCACTTCTTGATGGAGGGGGCTGCAGAGTTACATTGCAAGGGTATTGATACAGAAAGTAGTAGAGGCTGGGGGACATTTTCATAATCAGTCAACCACACTTGTTTTTCAGGGGTCATTGCTGGGGTCTCTGCCAAGCCCTTCTTTGCATCTCTGAGCAGAGTTAAAGCTGTGTTTTGGGAGGAGATTTGCAACTCTGCATGCCCAAGGCTTGGCTCCATGTAGGCAGCTGGACACATTATCTGACCCTTAACCCTCATAAGCTCTTCCTCTCCTTGGCTCATTGGCCCAGAGTTATCCCACTTTGACTCCCCAGGTGGTGTCTCCACTGGCTTCTAGTGACCTGTACTTTGCAGGCTTTTCTCTAGACAATAAACAGGGCCACGTTTGTCTAGGGGGAATTTGAAGTCAGGATGCAGAGGTCTCGGGATAGTCAGCAGTGAATGGAATTGGAGAGGTCATGGTGTGGTCCCAGGGCTGGAGGAGAAAGTGGAGAGACCCAGAGAGAAGAAGGGACGAGACAGATCACATGGGCCTGGAAAGGAGGTGAAGAGAGAAGAGGCCTGGACCCAGTTTCCATAAAACTTTGGTGAACCCTATTTGCTGTCCTTGAATCCAGTGGAACCTCTGTTTCCTTACAATACAGACCTCATTTTTGCTTGAGAAGTTCTGATGGGGAGTTCTATTCCTTGTGACCTGACACTTGATTATAGGACCCCCTCTTTGGGAGAGAAAGAAGGCCAGACATCTCAGCTTCCATGGCAGAGTGTCAAACTGGGCAGTACCTGGCTAGGACCCCAGCTCATAGATAGTCCTCTATATGTGCCTGTGTATCTGCCCTCCTGGGTCTCATTGAGGGCTCTGCCTTGAGAGCACTAGTTCTTTAGATCTAACTTCTGTCCTAAATCAGAGGACAATTGCTATCTGACAGAGAGGATAGGAGGGTAACTGACATTCATTTCTGAACATGCTAGAAGCTTTACCTTACGAAGAGGGCCACAAAACTCAGCACCAAGATGATTTCTCTAAACTAGGTTTAACTGTTCTTCCTTTTGCTTTTATATAAGGCTGATTGAGAAGCAGACACCGGAAAAGAATTTCTACGCCTTCTTTTAAACTCTTATTGAGAGTACTGTCCATTAAATAGCTTCTATATAAAGTCGTATGTAATGAATTCCTTTAAGAATTCACTGATAGATACAAGATACAAAGAATGTTTTATGAGAGAGACTTCTAAAATCCAATCATTTCTCTTTTTGCCATGGCTGTTGGGAAGCTCACACCACTTGCAGACAGTTCCCAATGGTGCCCATGGCTCTCTGAATGCATTCCCTGTCTGTGGAAACACACTTGGCAGCTTGAAGCAATGAAAGCTGATGAACTTAGAATTGAGAAACAGCTGTCTCCAGAGTGGGGTTTTCAACATGATCTCCTGGAAGTGGGAAGAAAAGATCAGAACTACAGTGTATGTTAATTTATTTAAATACAAGAGCCAAGTTCATCTTTACTAATAGTTAATACACTAATTGACACTCGTGTTCTGTCACCTGTCAGGCAGCCTGGGGCTGTGGAAGGGCCAAGGGAGGGAGGGAGGATTGGAGCTCCATAAGGCAACAAGATTCCTGGTGGTGTCTGGGGTCCTTTGTCACTTCTGGCTATATGTTTCCAGTTTCTATGTGGCTGGTTAAGGGATCTATGGATCTATGCCTTCTATGACTGATTTTCAGTCAATTTGTAATCACAGTATAATCTGTATACAGAAAAGGGTACAAAAGTGGATCTTTGGGAACCGAGCACATCCATATAACCAGCACCCAGATTAAGAAACATAAAATCACCAGCATTCCAGAGGCCATTTTTGTGCTTCCCTTTATCTTTTATCCCTTTTATCATTTATCTCTTTACCCCCTGGCAACACCTATCCTGATTTGAACATCACCTATTAGTTTTGCATACACTTGAACTTGGGGTGAACAAAATAATGTATTCGAGTTCTTGCGTTCACGGTTACATTTGCAGGGCTTCTTCATGTCACGTTGTTTTTATTTATTTTTATGTTTATTTATTTATTTAGTCACACTGTTTTGATACTCATTATTCTCACTGCTGTATGACATTCCTTTGCTCACATACATCTATTCTCGCAGTGATAGACATCTCTGATGCTACCAGTTTGGGATATAATAAACAGTATTACCAAGAGCATTTGGTAGACATCCCTTTATGAGAAGGTCCAATGTAAACTAAAGTAACCCTCACAAAGTGGGCAGTGGCTTGAAAATTTCCTGCAAAGATACCACTGATTGAAAATAAATCCTAAGGAACAAAAGCAGCGGCAAATAGCAAGAATATGGCATGGCTGATACTTCTTCTCCACATGGAACATCTTGGGTCACTAATGATGCTTCAGTCAGATCCGAAGAGAAATTAGGCAGAAAAAGGAAGAAAGCATAAGAAGACTTTGCTGTGTGAATGTGCACCCATGAGCGTTAATAGTAAACCTTGACATATGCGCTCATGAGAGCGTGAAGTGTCTACAAGAATCAAGCATCATTGGTGCCAGGTACCAGATATTTCTGAGTCTCTTCTCAGGCACATGATAGGACTAACTTCTTGGCCTGGTTGAAGGTAAGTGTTGCCATGGGACTTGTTTTGGCCATTGAAGTATGAGCATAAGTGACCTCCCAACAGAAGCCTTCAGAGCCAGCGTGCAACTCATCATGGTCTCTTTCCCTTTTGCCACAAGGGCTGAGAATGTTCTGGAAAGAAGTCACTCGGTTGGTCTGGATCCCAGAGCAGGGGCACTGTGGCTCAGAGCCCACAGCTGGCCTGTGATGTGTCTGTGGCATGCAATACATCAGAACTGCTTCAAGCTACAGATATTGGGAATGTTTGTTATCATAGCATAACCTAACCTCTCCTTACTGATCCAGTAACAGTCTTTAAAATGAAAACCCAGAACACAAAGACAAACCCGTAATTTTTTTTTTCAGCGATGTCTAAAGTTATGTGATACTCTCTCTGGTTCTTTACATAATGTTCTGATTCTTCGTGACAAATATTTAGATGCCTCTTTTGAGATTTTTTTACTTAATCGTGAAAGTTTAAAAGCCACATACCATCAAGGAAATGCTTGTTCTTCCTTCCTCGGGCAAAAAGGATGAAATAACCCACAGAAACCAATCCATGGGCCAACCTTTGTCAGCAAATGTGGTTGGAAGATGCAAAGAGAATGCTGCTGAAGATGTGAAGTGACAAGTATTAGGAGAATTTATGCAGTGTGGGAGAGCGGCTCTGGATGAAAGTACAGATGTTCCAAACATGTCTCGGTTTGTCGTATGTGCTAGGTTCAGGATTTGGGAATGAAATACTCAAAGAATTATTATTATTATTATTATTATTATTATTTTTAATGAGCTGCGCTGAGAAGATATCATTTCAATAACTGATGACTTATTTAATAAAAGTGCTGCTTTATGGGAAAACAGTATAAATATAACCACTGATTGTGTGGAGGCTTTTACTGCAAAACATGAAGGATTCCAGATTAAAGTTATGGAGATTGCTCCAAACATGCAATTCACTCAGAGACTAGCTGTTGAAGTAAAGAAGTTGAGGCCAGAAGTGCACAAAATGATGGAAGATGCCATTGATGTGGTTCATATTATAAAAATATCTTTAATATATAGTAGATTCCTTACAGTATTTTGCAACACGGGCAGGGAGATTTGATTATTCTGTAATGAGATACGGAGGTTTGATGGTTATCTTGTAGCAGAATGCTTTAATGAGATGGGGAACTTAAAGATGAGTTATGCATTTTTCTTTTCTAGAAAAAGAAGGGTTTCAAACTTGCCAACTATTTTTATAATGACAACTGGCTGTCAATACTATGCGGTACAACCAAAAATTTTAAAATAAACTTTAAATTTTGAAATAATTTTAGATTTACAGAAGAGTTTCAAAGATAGTACAGAGAGTTCCTGCCGTACTGTTTTCCCAGTTTCCTATAATATAGTTTCTTACATAACCAAGGTACATTTGTCAAAACTAAAAAATTAACACTGGGGCATTACGATGAACAAAACTCCAGACTCTATTAGAATTTCACCAGTTTTTCCACTGCTGTCTTTTCTCTGTTCTAGACTCCAATCCAGGATGCTACATTGCGTTTGGGTAACACATATATTTTTAAAAGATTTATTTATTTATTTTAGAGAAGGGAGGGGCAGAAGAAGAGGGAGAGAGAGAATCTCAGGCAGACTCCCAGCTGAGCACAGAGCCCAACTCAGGGCTTGATCCCATGGCTCCAAGATCATGACCTGAGCTGAAAGCAAGAGCCAGAGGCTCAAATGACTGAGCCACCTTGGCGCCCTGGGTAACAGATGTACTGAAAGTAACACACACACACACACACACACACACACACACACACACACATTTTGTCTGTCTTCACAGGGTTGTCTCTCCTCTATCTCTGTATATGTGACTTCCCTTCTACCTCTTATAAGGACACCTGTCATCGGATTTAAGGTCCATCCAGCAATCCAGGATGATCTAACTTCAAGGTCAAGATCAATAACTTAATTACATCTGCAAAGAGCCTTTTGTTTGATACGTAAACAGTCTGAAAGATAAACTGCTTCCCCCAAAGAAACTAGTGCTATGGAGAGGGCATTTGAAAAACATTTGCAAGTCTTTCCATGGTTCTCTGATTTGGGGGCTAGAAAACGATGTCCATACCTCATGTGTAGCAACTCCTGTGTACGTAAACTCTAAAAACTTGAAAACAAAAATTTCTAACCCGTTTAAAAAAAAAAGCTTTCGAACAAAGTGTTTCCGAACCTATTTGCTAAAAATATAAAAATGTAACACCTTTTGATTAGTTTGCAAGAACTGCTGATTGACATCAGAGAAGATGGAAATTTGCTTGCTGAATTTCAACAAAAAACTTTGCATAATTGGTGGATAAGAATGAAAAATAATGATAAGGGTTTAGTAAGCACAGCCAGGATTGCTGTTTTCCCACTTGGATCAATGCATCTTTGCATGGTACCTGGGTTATTTTCCCCAGCCATAACAGCAATTAAAATCAAGTATCACAATGATCTGAATTAAGAACCAGACCTTTGAGCCACTCTTTCACAAAACTTTGCCTTTTGAAAATGAAGCATTTTCAATCACATGGCTGTCATTAAAATTTTTCGTGAGAGCAAAAATGCTGTGACCCATTAATAAATACAGTATAGTTACGTAATTTAGAATACTTTATCTTATTTTTAATCTAAATAATTTTAATCATGTTTTACAGTGCATGCAAAATACTAGCGTAGTGCTGAGTGTAGTAGGCATGTGTTCGCTTAAAAACACCGGTAGGGGGGCGCCTGGGTGGCTCAGTGGATTAAAGCCTCTGCCTTTGGCTCAGGTCATGATCCCAGGGTCCTGGGATCGAGCCCCGCAGGCTCTCTGCTCAGCGGGGAGCCTGCTTCCTCCTCTCTCTCTGCCTGCCTCTCTGCCTGCTTGTGATCTCTGTCTGTCAAATAAATAAGTAAAATCTTAAAAAAAAAAAAAAAAAGATCCAATTGGCATTAAAAAAAAAACAACAACAACACCGGTAGGGGTGCTGGATAAAGCAGTTTGGGAAACTGATAGCTGTGTAACCAATCCCCGGGGGTGCGTGGGGAAGGGGGCATCTCTGTGGAAGCTGATCTCTGTGGGTGATTGCCTGGGACAGAAGGGATCAGAGCCACCAGGCTCCCCATGGCATGAACCAGACATCAGGCTCTGTGCCAAGGAGGCACTCAAAACAGGCATGACAGTGGTGGCCCAATGTCACTCCAGGTTCAGGGAAAGGAGAGGGGTCTAGCATAGGTCTGTTGCCCTAAACAATGTCCAAAGAAATCCTTTGTGCACTCATGTGCCTACCAAGTGGTTGCCCTTCCCAACCCCGCCTTTCAGAACCAGTCTGGCTGGGGGTTCCCTATGATTTTGGTGACAGCACCCAGTACCTTCTCTGGATCCTGGAACCTCAGGCTGCTTGTCTCTATGTTGCCTCTCCCCAGGCCAGGCAAGTTTCTCTCTTACCCTGCAACCCCTTTCATTGGCATGTCACATTGTCTGCAGAGGGTTCTAGCATTTGGGGGTATGTCTTGCTCCCCTTTGCCTTGTAGTGGGTTGAATGGCAGTTCTTAAAAAGATATGTCTTCTTTATCCATTCATCTGCGGGGTGGGAGGGCTGATGTAACTGGGGGATGGGCATTAAGGGGGCACTTGAGTAATGAGCACTGGGTGTTGCAGGCAACTGATGAATTGCTAAATTCTACCTCTGAAACTAATAATCAGGATATGTTAATTAAATTGAATTTAAATAAAAAATTTAAGGAAAAAAAGATATGTCTACATATCCCAGAACCTGTGCATGTGACCTTCTTTGGAAACTGTGTCTTTGAAGATGGAATTAAGACAAGGATCTTGAGGGGAGATCATTCCCAGTTACCCAGTTTGTGGAAATTTGTTAAGGCAACCTCATGGAAATGAAGACACCTACTGACATTTTAGTCCCAGTATGGACATCTAGGAAGCTTCTTTGGCCTCTCTAGTCTGGGTTCTAGACCCTCCTTTGGGTTTCTGACCCCTCTCTGTGCCGGGCTTCTCCAATTGGCACTAATTCCCGTGTATTAGAATACACCTGGTCTGCCTGACGAGCTCTTACTTTCCTGGGGTCAGAGGCTATGCCATTCTTATGAGCCATTGTTCTCTGGAGCCCAGAAAAAAAGCCCAGTGCATGATGACAGTAGCTTATATTTGCTGAGAATATACGAAGTCAAAGGCACTAAGCACAATAGCTTATTGTCTTCTTTCATCCTCCTTTCATGGAAGGTAACCATTGTTAGTTTCATTATATAGATGAAGGTAACTGAGGCTCGGAGAGGTGATGTAACCTGCCCAGGTTCACACCACTAGTAAAGAGTCCAGATTTGAACTCAGGTCTTTGGTTCCAAGGCTTGCATTCTTAGCCTCTACTGCCTCAATGAGTGGGTGCTCAGTCAATATTTGTCAAAAAAGGGAGAATGATCCCTTCTGTAGGGCCGGATCCTGGTCTTCCTCATCTGGGATCTAGAGCTTTTACAAGCAGTGGCTTGCTCAGAGCTCTTCCCGAGAAGCCATTTTTGTCACAAGTCTAGCAAATGGGTGACCAGGCTTCCTAGCCCAGAACAGAGAAATCTGTCCAAGCTGGGAAAGGGCAGCAAGAAGTGTCACACTGTGACATCTAGAAACTTGGTGGGAAGTGGCTGGGAGCTGCAATGACTCTGGAAATTAACAAGACCTGTACCGTCCCACCCTCCCCCCACCCTCGCCCCCTCTGCCAGCCCCAGGGCAAGGCTGGGCCCTGCTGGACTTCAGCCCTGTGTACTCACCGGTGAGCACAGTATCCAAGCCCCACGTACTTAGTTCTCCTCGGCATTTATTTGAGTGTGTGTGTGTGTGTGTGTGTGTGTGTTGGGGGGTGTACTGAGACAGGATAGACAGATGTGGGTGTGATACATTTCAGATGATTTTTAAAAATCCAAAGGGGTTAAAGTCAAAGTCATATTTTGATGCCTAAAGGGGGCACACTTCAATTATCTGGAAAATTTCCTTTTGAGGAAAAGCCTGTTGCCGCTGATGGTGAATAAATGGGGTGTTACTGTATTAATATTGTTGATAATGACAAGCAATAGCACAATTATTTTCAGGCTACCAGACATTCATTCATTCATTCATTCACTCACTCACTGGTCCCCGTACCACTGGATAAAACTGCAAGACTGTGCGTACCAAGCAAGTAGCTTAAACCTAGGGACTCTTTCTTGTTAATGAACAAGAAATTTTACCCGGAGATCCCGGGTAGATTTGGGAGCTGAGTGGAATCACTGAGGACCCACGTTCTTTTCTCTCTCTTCTGCCATCCTCAGGTAATGGTGATGTTTCCACTTGTGGTCGCTAGTCGTCATCTTCAAACACTTTACTTCCCAAAGCAGCCTGCAAAGTGTGAGGAGGAAGAAAGGCTCAGGAGAGGGAGTGCTCTTTTCCCGCACCTCCCTCCTTTCATCGTGGGTGGAAACCTTTCACAGAATCCCCAGGCAACTTTCCCTTAATCTCCTTGGCTAGACCTGGGTCACATGCCCACCCCAGTCACCACCAAGGGGAATGGGGTTGGCATGACCTGTTGAGAGCAATCAGGCACCATTGCTGCCTGAATTTGGGGTCTGTTAGCAAGAAAGAAGGCAGAATGGCCATTAGGTTGGCTGCCTTCATTCATTCCACAAACATCCTTCCTATGCCTGTTCAAAGTGCAAGGGATACACAGATGATTAAACAGAATTCTGTCCTAATATTATCTCCATTTTAGGAATAAGCATATTGGCTCAGACTGCTGAACAAACTTGCTCTAAGCCCGCATCCAGTGAGGGTGAATTCTGAATTCAACCCCACATCATTCTGAAGCCCAGACTCCCCACCACATGGAACTGCCTCTTTGCCCTTTCTGGAACTTCCCTGAGGTGTCGCCTGTGTCCTCCCCGGCAGGACGCTAACTGGGTTATGTTTTATGCCCTGATCTCTTGCTGGCAGGTGCTGCCCTGTCCGTCCCAAGATTTATGGAGTCCCAGGATGTTCCTGTAGGACCCAGATGGAAGATGCCCGCTCTCTAACAAGCAGGAAGGTTCCTCGCAGATGCGCCCCAGATGGTGGCATTATCTGAGCACTGGGATGGAGCCTGGGGAGGGGTGTTGGGAGAGGGTGGGGGCCAGCCTTGGTCAGCCATGTGTTTGGTGGAGAGCGTGGCCTGGGCTGGAGGGATGGTGCTACGTCTGTTCGGAACTGCTGGCCTGCATCTGGTTTGCTCAAGGTTAGCACCATCGCCCCAACCCTGACACTTCACTTTCCCCCCCGGATCAGAGATCAGTGCCTGGGAGGGAGGGGTGCAGTCCTGAGCTTGTTGGAGCTTCTGGGAGATGCTGAACCTAGGGTCGGGGATGAGAGGGCTCCCGGCTGGCCCTTCCCCTCTGGGGTCTGACCCCATCTGTGGACCTGAGGTCAGGCTCAGGGGGGCACTCTGCTCTTGGAGGCTGTGGGTGGCTCTCTGTCACTTGGACCCCCACCCCTCACCCTTTGTGACCTATGAGGCAATAAGATTAGCGGCTAAATGGGGGCACTCAGGAGCTTGGCTCACCACTGATGAGCTGTGTAATTTCAGGCAGGTCATTCAACCTCTCTGTTCCCAGATCTTCCCACCTGTAAAATAGGACTACCAATGGCGCCAACACCACGGGATTGTTTTGAGGACGGCATCAATGCACGTGTGTGGGATGCTTTGCTTGGTGCCTGGTGCATGGTGGGTGCTCCTGGGTAACAGCCGGCCTTCTTACTACTGCACCCCGTTGGCCCTGTGTGAGCCTCACTAGTGCAAGCCGGATGTCAGCTGGATGCCTCCTTGTTCTTGCATTTGAGTTAAAATTGGGGGTTGGGGAGGGAACTTCCCGATTCCTATGAGTCTGGGAGGGCCAGTGTCTTCTCTGGGATTGCCATGGTCTCGGGGGTGCCTTGGGGTCTCTGGTCCCCACTACCTTGCCTGGAGCCCACTTGGCTGAAGAGATCGGGAGTCGCTTTGCCGGTTTGCACAACGAATTCGGTCTCACCCAGCATTTTGGGAGTGAAGGGGATGGGGGAGGGGCATCACGAGGCTCGGCTTGCCACGTGGTACCATCTCACGGCCCGTCCTCTCGCCTTTCCAGATCCCCGCACCACTTTTCCCTCTGTTACGCTGAGGAGCTTCTCCCTGAGTCATACCAGAAGCTACCATTTGTCAAGCACTGGTTTTGGGCCAGGAACTGTTCTAAGCACTTCGCAGTCACCTCGTTTAAACCCCATGAGACATCTGTGAGTCTATGCTTTCACTATCCCCACTCTGGGGGACAAGAAAATGGGTGACACATTCAACACGGGCAGTCTGGTCCCGAGCCAGGGTTCCACCATAGCCACACGGCTTGACTTTTCTGGGAAACACTAGCTCCGGGCTCTGGGGCTAAACTGATGTGCACTGGAGTGCTCTAACTCATCTGTCTGTACCCACAGGGAGGCAGGTGGGTGCAGAAGAAAGACGGTGGCCTTTGGTGCTGCTCAGGAGGGAATTCCAGCCTCTTGAGCCAGTCACTTCATCTTTCTGAGCCTCAGTTTCCCCCTTGTGAAATGGCTTAACAACAGTACACAGGGTTGGGAGTGTCTGCGGCTGTCAGCGTGTGTGGCCACAGTGGGACGAGCTCTGTCCTCAGCTCCCAGCATGGGTCACACCGCAAAGGGCACATTGGATTGCATTTCTACATCTTCAAGGGTGACTTCTGTCTGGATAGCTGGCCTGCGGTGCAGTATTTCTGTTTCATCCTTTTCTCGTTTCTGCTTTTGGCTGGGTGTTCTCTCCTAGTGGAGTCCCCTCTTCTGTCTTTGGGGTCCCCAGGGGTAGAAAGGCTACTCTTCTTAGTGCCTCCTGACGCCCCAAAAGCCAGTTCTGGGACAGAAGGAGCAGGCGTGTGAGGGATAGACAGTGTCCCTTACTCAGTAAGGCATGTGCCTTACCCAGTCAGAAGGAGAGGAGAGGGGAGAGGAGGAGAAGCCTGGCCTGGCCTGCCTGTGAGAGGACCAGGGGCAGGCTGGGCTCTTCTCAGGGGATAGGTGGCGCAGGCCCCGGCGGTGGCAGGCTTCTCCTGGTGGTATGAGAGACAAGGAGAGGCTCCTGGGCTCCCAGTTCGCCCAGGTCCCGTGGGTGGCCCTGCGGTGGCTTCCCCGAGTGGGGCCGTAGAGCCAGAAAGAGCCAGAGGCGGGAGTCTCAGTTTCCAGCCCCAGACCCCTGCAGCTTTCTCGTGTCTGTTCTACCCTCTTCTCTCCCATTGGGGGAGCTCCCCAACTCTCCCCCACCCCCCTTCTCTCTCTCTGTCTCACCCTCCCCTCTGTCTCCCCTCGCTGTTCTCTCCCTTCTTGGTGCCATATCTCTCCGTCTCTGCCTTTTCCATCCTCAGCCACCAGAACGTGCTGACAGCTGCTCCTCTGGGAGGCGTGAAGATGGAGCTGGCAGCTGAGGAGCTGTGGCGGGTGTGGATCCAGGAACCTGGATGGGGTGTGGGGTATTTGGGATGGGGAACAGTGGCGTCACTGTGAGTGGTTCCAGGAAGAGCTTCGGGGTCTGGGAAGGTCAGCTCTAGAAGGGCACCAAGGTCTGCAGGGAGTTGGAGGCAGGCTGGGTAGGGGATGAGGTTCTGAGGATGGCGTGTGTGCATGCGTGTGTGTGTGTGTGCGCGCGTGCACGCATATGCACGTGGCGGGGGGTAGTGAAGCCTGGAGGCTCTCAGAAAAGAAAAACCTGCTTTTCTGGGTCTTGTCCCTGTCCACTCTAGCTCAGCATGGGCCTGGTGCCAGCCATGGAGCTGTGGTGGATGGCACAGGAGCCGGATTCCTGGGAGCCGTGGGAGCCGCAGACCAGGCAGACCTGCCACTTTGGGAGCCGAGGGTGCTGAGCAAGCCTTATTGCACCGTCAGTGACACCAAGGGGCTGTGGAGGGAAACTGGGAGGCAAGAAGCAGGAGTGAGATCCACAGGCCTCTTGCTTTCCACTGCCCTGACCATGCTCTACAGCACCAGAGTTAACCGGAGGGCCAAGGACTCAGTTGTCTTATGCTCTCTAGTGCCAGGGGGCTCACAGCTCACAGAAGCAGCCCTCCCTGTTTTTGGAAACCAGTGTTTCCTAGAAAGAATAAACAAGTTGGCAAACTCCTATTCATCCCTCAAAGCCCAACTCAGATGTTACCTTCTCATGGTAAGCCTTTGATAGCTCTCTGCCTAGAGACCTGTCACAGCACAGAGCCCACCATTCGGTAATATTGGTGTACCTGTGTGTCTTCTTCAGGAACCAGGGTGTTTCCTTGAGGGTAGGGCAAATTAATGAATCTTTGTATCCCCAGGCTTCAGCATGGAGTGACCCAGAGTGGGTTCTGAATCACATGGATCCTTGGATGTTGGGTGAACAACGTGCTCCAAGCCCAAGGGTCCCAAGGGCTCTGGGTCTTGGTCAGTTAGTTGGTGAGCACCGTGGACTGGGAGACCATTCTGGGACTCTGAGATGGAGAACAACATGGAGGGGCTGGGAACCCTGTTCCGAAGGAGAGGCATGGCCCTGTGAGTCTGAGAAGGACAAAAATACAAAAATGACCCATAGGCAGGGTGTGTGTCCTCACACTCCAAGCTGGTTCATTACAAGCCTGGTTGATGTCTGTCTGTCTGCCCTGTCTTTGATTCAGCTTTAAAGTGATTCCTCCACCTCTAATTCTGTGTCTAATGAACCTGACATTCAGAGAAAATGTCTTCGGTAAAGGTCACCGGAGGGAGGTGGCATTCTCGCTGACAGCCCTTGTCCTTCCGGCAGCATGCTCTCCTTCAGGACAAGGTGCCGGTGCTCCTGTCCCTCTGAGCTGCCCCTCCCACCAGCTGCCTCCTCCTCATAAACGCCTCATCTAGAAAGGCACAGCTCAGGACCTGCCTCATTTGTCTGTTCATGGTCCCTACTGGCCATCGAGACCCAGGGAGACTCAGATCCCAGCCCTACCTGGCAGGGCACCTGGGAGGGCAGATCCTGGGCTCGGCTACCCTTAAGTCATGGCTTAGGGTGTCTCTGCAGGGGCAGGGAAGAGGCGTGGCAGGCAAGGGAGGCAGAACCTCATGGTGAGAAGTCACGTGCTTCGTGCAGAAGTTTGGCCTCCATCCTGAGGACAATGGTGAGTGACTAGGAGGGGGTAAGCAGGGTGACATTGGTCATGTCTGTGTTGCAGAAGGACTGCTCGGGCTGCAGGGTGGAGGATAGGTGCAGGGGGAGGCAAGATGTGATGGGGGCCGGGCTGGGCAGTGGTGGGTTTGCTGGAGTCAGTTGGGCCGGGGGAGAAGGAGCAAGGGAAGCTGGAGCTGCCGCTCTGGTCATGGGGACTAAGTGGGTGGTGATGTTTTGTTGAGATGAGAGGGACAGGTGGGAACAAAGAGAACGTGTTGGTTATGAACATGCTGAGTGTGGGGGGCTTGGGAGGTGGATGTGTCCCTAGGGCAGCTGGAAAGGGGATCTGGGGCCGAAGGCAGAGTCTGTGCGGGGCAAAGAGATGGGGGCAGACACCTGCAGCTGGTTGGTAACGGAGACCCTGTGTGGGAACACAGCTTCTGGGGACCATGCATAGACGGAGCAGGAGAAAGGACCTAGGACAGCTCGCCAATGTGGAGAGGCAGGCAGGAAGAGGCGGAGTCTGAAAGGAATAGTGGGAAGAGGGGACTTCAAAGGGACAGTGGGCTCCAAGGCCACTGCCTCATCAACCCCTGGAGGAAGCACTTACTCTTCTCATTTTAGTGATAGTGGCAAAATAACTTGCCCAGGGTAGTGTGGGAATCAGACCTGGGTCAGTCAGATTCTAAAGGTCATCCTCTTGGCCACATTACTCTTCTTTCTGCTCAGGCTCGTCACCTGCAGGCTCAGCCCTGGCTAGTCCTGCATCCAGGGATGCTCCCGGGAAAGCAGGGCTGGAAGAGACTGCCCCACCAGGGCTGAGACCTATCTCGGTCCTGCTGCTATTGCCCATGTTCCTGGGGAGGTCCCAGCCATTCTGTCCCAACTCTACCCCTGACTTAACGGCACATGATCATGTCTTCTGCCTCAGTTTCCTTGCTCTGCTTTCCAATTCCCCAAGAGACTGATGATCAACCCTATAATTGCTAACATTTTCATGGTACTTTCTCTATTCTAAGCTCTCCATACCTTAATTCATTTAACTCTCATAGCAATCCTTGAGGTAGATATTCTTATCCCCATTTTACAGATGGAGAAACTGAGGCATTGAGAGTTTAGATACCTTGCTCCAGCAGGCACAGTTGGCAAGTTTCAAGGATTCAAACCCAGGCAGCCTAGGCTATTAACTACTCTGAGCTCAAGAACCACTACACTCCAGTCCTCCTACCCCATGGCTCGCTCTTCTTTAGATCCTATTTCTTGTCTATGCGTGTACTGATTACTCAGCACCACAAGCAGGGCCGCACCTGCCATTGTGTCCCCACTGGTGATGGGGAGAGTTAGGATGACAGGCTGCCCTTCATCTCAGAATGGGCAGTTGCTGGGGCAGTTGTAGTCTTTGATGACTAGTGATCATAGATTTGCCTTGGAGCCGTCAGCTCTTGGTGTTTCGAGAGAGTTAAGGGGGCAGTTATAGGGCCTGGAATTTGTGGTCAGACCACCGTGGTTCAAGTCTGTGGGAACTTGGGAACTTGGGCGTGTGGTTTCAACCCATCATGCCTCTGGTGCCTCATCAGTCAAGTGGGCACAGCGGTAGCCCTCTGCCGTGCATTCACAGGGTGCTAGAGAGAAGGACCTACTTGTGAATGTGCAGTTTTGTTGATGTGTTTGTCATTAAGACAGGTGTTAACTCAAGCGCTATGCCCAGGTGCTGGGAGACCATACGATGTGGTGGTGAGGAATGTGTGTAGTCATGAGTTAGGAAGAGCTTGAATTTTGGCTTTATTATTTCCTCACTGCCTCCCTCAGCCTGAGTTACCGGATTTATAAAAAAGGGAGTCATGGGAATTCCTACCTTGTGGTGTACAGAAGCAACGGCTCTTTTCAAACCACTGGTGTGTACAGAGCCTTTCTTCTTGTGGGAAAGATACCCTGTTTCTCTCCAAGGTAGATGGAGTAATATGTCTTGATGTTTAGCAGTATATGACTTGATGGCTGTTTTTTGGAGTGAAAATTGCCTGCCCACTCCACCTAAGGGCATAGACTCAATGGGCGGTGAGTGACCTTGTCCGATCCATGATAGCAGATGCTGCTGGCACCCTGCCCAATTCCCCAGCCATCAGCGCTGTCCTTCTGCAAGGTCCTGCAACCTTCCGATTGGGGGCTTTCTCTCGCCTCGCTCCACGTGCAGGTCGGAGCCGTCCTCAGCTGCTAATGGATGGAAATTGGAAGCTAACTACAGCTTCTTTGACCGTTGGGTGGGCCACCTGTGAGGCATGTTCCACACCATCTCCCAGAGGTCTCCAGGGAGCCCACAGTGTTAACACTTTGTATTGGTTTCCTTCCCTCAACCATCTTCCCTTCCCCTTTACTTCTGCTTCCTGGGAGCGCTTCCCAAATGAAGCACATGCACCCCAATCCTTGTGTCAGCTCTGCTTCTTGGTGAATCCAGCTCAAGACATCCAAGGTGACAGGTGCTTCTCCGGATATGAGGGAAGAGATGGAAGGAGGGTTTCGAGGGACAAGGAGTCTAAGCACCATGGCGAGAACCTGTGGGCTTAAAGAGGCAAGATGGCGGTGAGGCCTTGCCGGGAATGGCTTAGGTCAAGAGCATCAGCTCAGTTCTAAGCCATGTACTATGCTGTGTAATCACTGTCATTATCCCCAAACATTCAGTAAAACTCACTTGTGGGACAGCATGGCACTCACGGTTGCCTTAGGGAACAAAAGGAAAGGCTGCAGAGTTCTTTGGGTTAGCTCAGGGCAGAGAGAAGACTCTGGGGGGAGGGGACAAGACCCAGGTGAGACAGAGACTTCAGCTTAGTGATGTCTAGAAGAGATCTGAGTCCCTGTAGGTAGTGTTGGGGTTTGCAGTGCTTCCCACATATATGGGATCCATACCAGAGCCATTTTACTTACATTTTAAAAGAAGGGTGAACCCACAAGATTGGACAATGTGGGGAATCTAGGTGCCTGTCAACATGAGGCCATGGGTGTGCAGCACCCAGAGGAAGTACTTTGTTCACACTCATCACTCAGGAGATGGTAGAGAGGACCCCATCTGAGGAAGGGGGTGTCCTGTGCCAAGCAGACTCTCACAAGAGCAGGGAAGCTTGGCTTCATAGAGCTGGATTTGAAAGAGTCAGTCCAGCCAGGCTGGTGAGCCCCATTCCATTGCCCATCCTCATCAGGCACCTGGGAGTCCTTTCCACACCTCACTTTCTCTTTTGTTAAGCAGGAAACTCCAGCACAAGCTGCTAGTTCTTCTGGCCAATTTTCTGGACGTCCTTCATTCCAGAGCATCCAAATCTCAGAATCTGGGAGTATTTTATTTCTAATTTATGGCTAGACATACATAGCCATAAACAAGACTGCAAATAGAAGTTGCTAAATGACCAGGAAGCAACTATTTTCTGTTCCACTTTTTGTTTTGCAGTTGTAGAATTTTTCTGCCTTCCACAGGGCCTTTGCACATACTGTTCCTGTTTAGAATGTCATTCCTCCCACCTTGCCTAGTTAACTCTTACTGTCCATTGAGTCTCAGCCCAGGTCTGGCTTACTAAGGAAAATCCTCCTTGATTCAAGGTTCCTTTCTTACAGACTATGTTCTTTGCCTCTATCTCAGCCTATGTGATTAGGTGTATCTGTGAGCCAGTAAGCATGATGAGGCAGGAATCCTCTCTGGTGTCTACTGCCAGCACGAGCACAACTGGTCCAGAGAAGGTGCTCCCTAGATATTTGCTAAAGAAATTAGTGAAGACATTTTTAGTTCCAGGGTAAAGGGGTAAACCTGGACCCCATCTGTGGGTTCCAGGGCTGATGGGGTCTCTTAGCAGCCACCTCTCTACCCTCTGCCTCCAGGTGAATCATTCACCTGCTTAAAATGCAAATATTCCCAAGTCCTGGCTCAGCTTTGCCCCCTGTGTGACTGAGAAGGAGTAATTGCATGGGGATGCCAGTATTTACTACTTGAACAAAGGGCAGTGTGGGACATAAATTTAGAAAATTGAAAGGTAAGGGTTCTTTGTTCTCTCTGTCTCTCTTCTCTTCTTTCCTTCTTTCCTCCCTCCCTCTTCCCTCCCTGTCTCTCCCCTCCTTTTTCCCTCCCTTCCTCCCTCCAACCATCCCCTCTTTTTCTTCTATAGGTTTTCTCTGACTTTTAAATGCTAATGGATGTGGCAAATCTCCAGAAGGAAGGGTCTACTCTGCAGCAGGTCCCCAATGTGTTTGATCCTAGAATTTATTGATTCATTGATTTTACATAGCAAATTGGGGATTCGTGTTCTACAGGAAATTTTGGGGGCAATGCTGACCTCAGAGTAAGGTCCAAGTTTCTTAACTTTATATTTAAGGTCCTTAGAGACCTGGGTCCTGTACCTCTCAGCCTCTTCCCCTCCCACTCCCTTGTTATTCTATTCCAGGCAAGTGTGGTTTTCCCACCACCACATACTCTCTCATGCCTCCATTCTCTCTGTTGGGATGGGATGTCGACAACCATTTTGTTTGTTGGCTGAGCTTCTGTTGAGGACCCAAACCAAATATCACCTCCTCCGTGAAGCTCTCCCAAATCCTTCAGCTGTGTTCCCAGAGTTCCTGATATATCCTTGCACCAGCAAATGATCATGACTGTCTATAAGGAGCTGTTAATGTTTCTGTCCTCCTTTTAAACCCCCAGTGGGTCAAGGTCAATGTCAAGTATTCATAGTCAAGTTCCCGTTGATCAACACAGGACCTATCACAGAGTGGGAGAGCATATATTTTATTTACCAAATAATGGCATGAATGAGGCTTGAAATGGAAATGTTCCTGGTCTTGAAAATGGTAGAGAGAGAGAGAGATGGCTCAGCTTCCTTTGCCCAGATCTACAATGAAAAATTTCTATCCTTCCATCCTCATCTTCTGCTTCTATGGTCAACCCTATGCTGAGCAGCTGGAAGCAATATATGCCATTCTTGGGAGTTTAAATTCTCAAAAATCCATTACATCTTTGTTTTTTTTTTTTAATCTTGCCAATAAAAAGTGCATGAGAGGATGAGGGGTGGGATGAAAGCGGGGGGGGGGGGATGGGTGAGGCCCAGGGGTAGATGCTACATACAGTATTTGCCCCAATCAAGGTCATGGACTAGATTCCACTGGTCACTTCAAGATCTTCTTCTTGGCCTCTCATCAACATTGAACAGAATTGCTCACTCTCTTTCTTGAAACATCGTCTCCTCTTGGTTTCTAGGACACTGCATCCAGTTCCCCAGTCCTTCTTCCCCCGCTGAATCTCCACATATTGGAGGGCCCAAGGGCTCAGTCCTGGGGCTCTTCTCTATATGCATTCTCCCCCAGGAGATCCCATCTACTCCACTGGTTTTTAAGTGTCACCTCTATGCTGTCCTCTCCTGTCCTGCCCTCACCATTGAGGTCCATGTGGCCCCAAAGCGCCACATGATGTCTAAAGGCATCTTAACCTACCAGGGCCAAAGTAGGATCCTTGCTTTTCCCTTCCCCCAAGTGGCTTTCTTCTCTGGTCTTCCCATTTCAGAAAATGGCACCATTAGTTGTTCATGCCAAAAACATTTTAGCAAGTCAATCTGTCTATAAGTCCTGCATAGTCTATTTGTAACTATAGACAAGATCTACCCCCTTTCTAGCCATTTCCTTTGCTATTGTGCCAGCACAAGCCCTCACCTTGACCACTGCAACAGTTTCTAAACCGGTGTCTCCGCTTTTTCACCTGCCCTACACTCCTTCCCATTGCCACAGACCAAATTCGTGAGAGTTACTGAAAGAGTAAAGGCTTTGGATTCAGGCATGGGTTTATAGCCTGGTTCTACCACATATTACCTGTGTGACCTTGAAGGAATGACTTAACTTTTCTGAGCCTCAGCTTCTCATCTGTGAAATAGAGATTAAAGCAATCAATCTGCTGCGGAGCTGAGGTATCTCTAGGGTCTTCTCTACTATGGTTAAGATGATGAGATGGGGCTATGGAGTAGACTCCTTGAATTTGATTTCACCAGGAAAACACAAAATCAGACTAAATATCCTGGGAGAATTGCATTTGGAAATATGCTAATTTGTGTGACCATTATAGTTCTATCTCCTGAGTGTCAAGCCCTGCTTTGGGTAATTTACATACATTGACATATGAAGCTTAAAACAACCCCATGACGGGTGCCTGGTGGCTTAGGCTGTAGAGCCTATGACTATTGATCTTGGGGTTGTAAGTTTGAGCCCCATGTTGGGTGTAGAAATTACTTAAAAATAAAATCTTAAAAAAAAAAAAAGGTAAAACAACCCCATGAGATATACTTATGCAAGAGACTCAGAGTACTTAAGTAACTTGTCCAAAGCCACTCAGCTTATACATGGCAGGGTCATCATTTTGAGGCTCTGTTCTTATTCTTTTTGACCCTAAAGAAGCCTAGGCTTTCTCCTCTTAGGGACAGCTGAGCATAGATACAGCCCTGCCCACACAGAGCTGGTCTCATTCAGCAGACAGAACCCTGGACTAGGAGTTGACCCTGGGTTTGAGTCTAGGCTCGGCTGCTTGGAGAAGTCCCTTCAGTGAAGTCGCTAAATCTCTCCAAATCTCTATTATCTTGTGAGAAAAAACAAAAACAAAAACAAAAAAACAAAACCACGAAGACAGAGTAGTTAGGTCGCCATTGGGTGGTGTGAAACCAAATATGATATCATGTGCTAAAGTGTTCTATAAACTATAGACACATGAATTATTGTTTCCTCCCTCTGTCACTGTGGGCGATATGGGTCAGAGAAGCCGCTTTTGGGGGCCCAGTCCTGCGTCCTGGAGTGCTGTCACACACCCAGCCTCACTGCTCTGTGTGTCTCTGCCTTCTCAGCCTGGGCTCTACCTTCTGCTCACTCTCTGCTTAGCTGCTTTTATGTTCTTCCTCAGTTTTGTCTCTTGAGCGACTTGGTCCTCTGTCCTTATGTTCCACTATTCTAGCCTCCCGGAAAACCTGCCTAGAGGTTCTCACTTGGAAAAAGAACATCTGCATATCCAACTCCCAATTTGTATTACTGTTTTATTCTCACCCAAGGGAAGACAGAAGTATTCTTAGTCCACATCTAACAGTAAATAATTTTTTTAAGTTCCTATTTCCAGATGTTAGTTTCTTATTGGGATGGAGTTGTGAGAGGCTGCCTCTGTGCAGACCCCTGGGCCTTCTCTGTCCCTGGGATGTACCCCCCAACCCACCCTGGGCCCTGAGGAGCTGAGTGCAGGATGGTCCCTGGCCAGTGGGGGGCAGCAGAGGGCAGTAGAGAATGAACTAGAAGGGGCTGGTCACCAGGACAGGGGGTTTTGTGGGGTGAGGGGCTTGGGTGGGTCTGGTCACTGGGTCTGCCCTGCTCCAGGTCTCTGGGCCATATCCCTGGGGCTGGCCTGGAATAGACAGCAGGGAAATGGGAATTGTCTCCAGAAGGCTGGTGGAGAGAATGCATTTCTAAATAGTGTAGTAGGAGGCTGGTTGCAAGTGACAGAGATTCCACTGGAATCCAGGGAAGACGGCGTCAATTTTTTTATTTTCCTGCAGATTGGCTCCTTCCAGGAACCGGAACCATGGCCACCAGCAACTCCCGTCTCATGGGTTCCCCGATTCACCATCTTTCTTTGGTTCTGATTGGACAAGACTCAGGAGAGGACTTCTCTGGAGTTGGGTTAAGCCTTGCCCATGGGGTTGGGGGAGGGGCGGGGGCGCCCTCTGAAGACAGCCACGACTGCCTGTTGGTGTGGGAGAAGGAGATTTTCCCGACAAAGGGCTTTCTCTTCTGGAGGAATAGACGGGTACTGAGCAGACACAACAAGATGCATCCATCACAGCCCACGGTGGTGTGTGACACTTTCCCTTTGGCACAAAGGCCCCCACCGTCTCTCAAGTTCATGAGCCGACCTTCAGGATCCAGGTTAGCAACCTTCCTCACCATTCCTCCCCTTCTTGAAATGGAGGGATAGCGTCCCAGGAGAACTGCGGTTTGTCTCTCCACCTTCAATCCACCCATTCTCTGGTTGCTTCATGAAGACAGACTCTCCGGTGGGTGTGATGAAGGGGTCACCACGAGACAGTCTTAGCTAGAGGGCCAGAGAGGAGAGGAGGGGCCCGACAACCTCGCTGAGGTCTCAATTAAGATCAGCAATAAGGGATCATGACAAATGTTCTGCCCAAGATGCCTTGTACAGAGCGATTCACTCTGTGCCTGACATTTCCTGCCAACCCTCAAAGCGAGGCAGCGGCTGCCTGATACTCAATGAATGTCACAATTTGAACATTCTTAGTGGTGTGTTCTGCCCTGCGGGGTCACCTGGGGAAGCATGAATGGCAGAGGACCCTGGGGGCTTTAGGAAACCTGACCAGTGTCCTGAAACCCCCCTGGAGGAGGAGGCAATAAAGGATGGGGACCGTGTGGCACACACCTGGGGCAGGATCTGACATGGGTCCCATGGTGGCGACGGGGAGACAGGACTCAGGGGATCTGGCTCGGCTTTTGGGCAATTTTCACCTGAATTCCTTAAATGTGTGAAGTATCTGCCTGCACTGCTGTTTGTTCCCATTTCACAGTTGAGGAGATCAAGGCTGAGAGAGAGAAAATGATTTGTTTAGGTTCCCAGAGTCGGTCGTCAAAACTTGGATGGGATCCAGGGCTCCTGATGCTCAGACCAGGTCACTCTCTGCTGCCTGGAGGGTGGAACAGAGGCAGCTGGGAAAGAGAAAGAGAAGGCAGCTGAGGGGACAGCATCACAGATGTCTGGGGATGGAGGCTGGTCCATACAGCAGCAGCCCCCTGCTGGGTATGCAAGGGAAATTCTGTAAAGTGAATTACCAGATTGCTTTCCTGATAACACCGGGTTGGCTGCCGAATGCGATTGGAGCAAATGGGTGTGTGCTGACTTTTCCCACAGATGACTGCATTCCACCATCTGGTACCTTCTTCAGGCCCAGACCTCTCTCCTGAGCTTCCAGTCTGTATGCATGCAGGACACTCCCACTTGGAGCCCACAGTCCTCTCTGCCTCCCTGGATCTCAAGCTCATCTCTCTTTCTCTGTCCCCAAACTGCTCCTTCTTCAGGATCCCCCACCTCAGTGCATAGGACCATCTTCCCTGGGTCATTTCAAGTCAGAAACTTGAGTGTCACCTTCAACTTCTACTTTCCTCTTCCCCACATCCAACTAATCTCCAAGTCCCCCAGACTCCACTTCCCTAATGCCACTCAGATACATACTGGGCCAGGTCCTATCCAAGGGACCCAGGCAGTGGGAGCTGGAGTGGCTTCTTCAAGCACCTCTGGGGAGGTTGTGTATCTCTGTTTGCCAGGACTCAGGGAGATGCCCCCATCAAGGGAGGGGCCAGCAGACTTGGCATCCTTTGGGGAGGGGAAGCAGGCATGGAACAGAACTGTTGACAGACTCCAGGCTGCTATATTGGGAAGATTTGACAACACACACAAGGAGAGAGTGAGGGCGCGTTGACGGCTGGTGAGAGGCGCGGGGGCCGGCTGGGGACGTGTCGCCACCACCCACGCAGGAGGAAGTTGGGAACAGATTGCTTGGGACCCATGCCAGCCTCCTGAAGAGTCACCCGCTCCCTCTCCCCTGGTGCTGTCACCTGCCGAGGAATCGGGGAAGGGGCTGCCCGGTTTCAAGGGTGCATCCTGAGATGGGAGTCCAGCTCTGCACAGAGGGGCCTCTCTAGCACGGGGCTCGGTTTCCCCATCCCATCCCAAATCATCCCATCCCATCCCACACCACCCCATCCCACACCATCCCGTCTTATCCCATCCCATCCCATCCCATCCCATCCCATCCCATCCCATCCCATCCCATCCCATCCCACGCCATCCCGTCTTATCCCATCCCATCCCACCTTATCCTATCCCATCCCATCGCATCTTATCCCATTCCCTTCCCTCCGAGCCTCCCACCATCTTATCCCACCCCACATTCAGCTGTACAAAACATTTCAATTTTCATTTGCTGTTATCTCACTTTGAATGGATGACAAACAAGAGAAAGAGTTTTGTTTATTATTTTAGGGCTTGGGGCGATAATCCCGCTCTGCTTCCCAAGCTGGTTTGGAACCAGCTAAGCACTAATATGGGAGTTGAACAGAGAATCGTGGAGAGTATGGCTCAGAAGTGACCACATGGGGCTGCGTCAGCTCTCCTTCTCCACACTTATCCTCCAGGTATAGACAGTCAGGGACAAGACCTCTAGGGGCAGCCCTGAGTGGTAGGTCCACATTCCTCTTTCTCTCTGCCTGGTCTCCGGCCAGACGAATCATTCCCTAGGGCGTCGCCGGGGCTATCTGGAGTTGAGCGTCTCTGGGACATGGCGGGTTGAACCTCCTGGTTGAGCAAGACCTGGCTGGAAGAGTAAAAGCAGAAATGATTTGTCAGAGTTAGTACACCCCCGCCCCTTGCTCCACAGCAGGTGATACAGAGGAGTTGAGAGGACACAGGGACCAGACTCCCACATCACTGACTAGACCTTAGGAGGAAAGAAGAAAATGAGAAGTAACCTTTTCAAGTGCCTGATGTGAACATTCGATTCATTAAGTACATGTGGGTAGGTTGGGGGTGAGGAGTTGAAATCAGCCATCTTTACTTCCTCTAATTATTCTAGAGGCTGCTCTATATGCCATCCCCTCCTACCCCATTTCCTGGAGCTTCTGAAATGGGGTCTCCATTCCCATTGAATCTGTGACTCCTCCTGAGGCAGGGGGCATGGGTGGGGAGACAATGGATTCCCAGAGACTGGGCAATCTCAGCCCCCCATCTTCTCCTCCCCTCAGTGAAGGGCAGTCATCTGTAAGGGACCCAGCCCCTGGTGGGTCTGAATCCATGCTGGGCCCCCCCCCCCCCGCCTTCCTCCCTGAGCTCCCCTTCCCCTCCTTGCCCCAGCTCCCTCCTTGGTTCTCACACGGCCCTCCCCATGGGGGTCCTACCCCCTCCTGGCAAGTTCACAAGGACCCTATTCTCTGGGAAACTGCTGGAGGGACCTTGGCAATCAACTTTGTTTGTAACTCAGACGCCTCCCTTTCTGCCTTTCTGCCGTGCCTCTCAAGTGACCAGGGTCATGAATGCTATCCAGAGACTTGGGACAAAGCTAGTGATTACTGAATTCCGAGGGGGAGGACTTGAATTTTTGTGTATGTGTATGAGTGTGTGCATGTGTGCATTGGGGGGTGGGGCACAGTCTGTGAAGGACCCTATATAGATCAGTTAAAAATATCTGGAAGGATCGGGGTGATGAGAGGGGAACCCTGGACTTAGTCATCCCCTCCAGTTTTGGCTCTGACCATCAGTAACTTGTGGCCTTGGGGACGTCAGTTCACCTTGCGACTCTGACTCCCTTGTCTCCAGCACAGTGGGTGCCTGCGGCAGATGTGACTCCTTTCTGGGGGCGGCCAATGAGATCAGGGCTGGACAGGCGCCCTGGACAGGCGGGTGCTGTGTGATGTGCACTGTCATCACCAAGTGGCGGCGGGAACCCTCATCAGTGCTGATGTTCTGGAATGACACAGGGCTTCTGGCTGGAGCTGTCTGGAGGGTCTGGACCTTGACAAGCAGTGATGAGGGTGGTCTGGAGGGCAAAGGCTCACCTAGAAGTTGGAGGGTTGAGGGGACACCTTCTAGTGGTAAGGGTGTGTGTGTGTGTGTGTGTGAGAGAGAGAGAGAGAGAGAGAGATGCAGGAAAGATCACCTTGGCAAGAAGATTTGTAGAACCACCCTTCAGGCTGGTGAGAATGAAGAGCCTAAATTGGCCAACCCACCCTTTTCACAGATGGGCAAACTGAGACTTGGAGAGAGACAAGGACAGAGAGCTGCAAAAGGAACAGGTACAGCTCAGCCCTGAGCTCCCTGCCTCCAGCTTCCTCCAATTCCAGAGGCCTTGAGTGTCCAGCTACTGCACTGATTAATCTTGGTGCCCTGGGAAGCCCCATGGCCTTTCGAGTGGGGGAATGTGGCTGAGAGACAAGAGCAGATGGATTGGCCCACCTCTCCTTGGTGCCCTCGGATGCTGCCGGGACCTTCTGGCTGGTGACACAGACAGCATGGGGTCTGCCAGGCGTGGTGCCTACCTTGGGTCAGGATGCCTTCCTGAACCATCAACCCACATCTGGGTAGGAGGCACCCAGTCCTGGAGTCACCTGGAGAGCAGAACAAAAGAAAGGGGCCCGGGGCCCCTCGGGCTCTCCCAAGCCCACTGCATGGGGATTCTTTCCCTGGCCAAGCCGGCCTTCAGGGCTCCATGGGGAGATCACACAGTCCCCACCAGAGGGGGCGCTGGCGAAGAGGTTTCCTGAAAAGAACCTGCCGGAAGTGTGATTTGTTACAGCTGAATTTTCATGGGAACGTGATGGGGGCAGGACGGGAAACACGTGTCAGATGCCCCAGCTGGTCCCTCCCTGATGCACGTTTCCAGTCACATGCCATTGACTTGTCGGAAGCGCCTTACCCTTGGGCTCATTCTAATGATACAGCATGTCCTGCCATCCCCTGTTTGCCATGGATCCCTAACTGTGCTGACGGCTGGATGGCCATTAGCCCCTTGACACTCATACCCCTCATGTCCATCACCGCGGTGATTAGGGGCTGCGACTCGCCCACGGGCCTCCTGGGCAGGGTTTGGGGGGGTGGGTTCCCGGGGCCCAGCTGCCATGGCCAGAGTGGGTGGGGACAGCAGGGGACAGGCGGCTTGTTCCATCTAATTACCTGGCCACAGACGGTGGGCCTAAGCCCTTCTGAGAGCTGCCCGGCCTGCCGCCTAATCCTCTACCTGCCTCTTGCCTTAACGAGCCGGCCGCCACCAGCTGCCGCGCGGCTAGATGGGACTGAGTTTAATTGCTACCCCAAATGTCAGCCCTTTCAAACCCACAGTATTTCATCACTTACCTTTAAAGAAGAGGGGAAAAAAAAATCAATTTGGACCGTGAGTTTCGGCAGCAAAGCCTGTAGAAAGGGCTGCCCAGTTCTTCAGGGGAGCTGTTCTTTTCATTAAAATAGCTATTTTTAAAACTCTCTCCCTCTCTCTCTCTTTAACACGAGATGAAAAATCCCAGGTACAAGAAGAAATCCTTTCATGAGGGAATAATAATATAAAAAAAGAGTTTAAAAAAGCCCACTTCTAAAATGGGTCCTTTTTTTTTTTTAACCTCTCAAAGGTTAAAAAAAGAAAAGAAAGGGTTTTATTCTCAAAAGGCTCTCACACGTGTGATCTCATCCACTCTCAGAGCTGCTGGGGGGTGTTAGGGGAAGGCAGGTGTCATTGTCCCCATTTTATGGATGAAGGAATGCCCCCTGAGAGGCTAAGGAGCTGCGGGAGGGGGGCAGAAAAGAGGATCCCCATTTTTCTGTTGTCCAGATTGGCCTCTTCCTATGAGTCCTTTGGTCCTGTCGCCAGATACACCCACTTCCCAAATTCAAGCTATTTAGCTACTAGTCAGAAAGTAAAAGTAAGGGACATTAAAATAACAACAACAACAACAACAACAACAACAACAACAAAACCAACCAGAGACCCACTGGAGTTTAACGCTCATTTAAACTCTCCGTGAGATCACAGCCATCCTTTCTTCCCTAGGGAGAATTTCCCCCCTTTCCGTTAGAAGAAAGGGATGTAATTCTTTTGGAGATTACATTCCCCAGAAACTGGTTTCTTAAGCTCTTGCCTGAAGAAGTGTTCCAAAGTCTGCAGACTAATTAACCCCATTGTTCAGAATTAATCACCTCAGGAATATTTGGAGTCAACAAGAAATGTATCAATTGGGCTCTTAATAAACCTAATGAAATGACTCAACATAAAGGCATATGAAATAGACTGAAAACATTAGCATAAACCACCAACCTCCCCGAGCTCTTGGCAGCACAATCTTAATTGACACTTTATTAGCACCGAGAATTGCTATCAATTTGGCAAATCCCCCCACAATGCCTACTGAAATGATAGACAACATTTTTTAAGAGAGAAAAAAGGGGAAAAGAAGTGACTTGGAGTTTCGTGTGCACGAAGGCAGAGGAGAAATAGAATCAGAGTCCTGGGTGGAAACGGAGTGTCCTCCCCCTCACTGGAGTCCAGTGGAGGCAAGGGTCTACACCACCAGGTCCTTCAGGGTTGAGGAATCGTCACTGACACACAGCTCCAAGCAGCCCCAACTGTCTGCTTCCAGGGCTCATCAGCAGGGGCCCCCCCCAACCCCCACCCCTCACCCCGCAGTGTTTGGGGCAGGGAGTCCAGGCATAGGTGGGAGTGAAAGAAGGGGGTGGGCCATGAGAAGCTTGAAATGTTTCTTGAGTTTTAGCTTCCATTGAGATGGAACATCTGCTTCCAAAAATTGGGGACTGTTTTAACTCTACATTCTCCAGTCTCTGTTAATTTCTGATAATTCTGCCCTGAGTTTGGGGTAAATGTCAGAGGAGCCCCATATTCTCCTTGGCAATCTCAGGTCATCTATGAACCAGGAACTAAAATCCCCCTAGGTTTTATTTCAGTGTACTTGACGCAATTTGATGTTTCAATCCTGGGGACCTGTAGCCCCTCCCATGTCATGGACCTGCCTCTCACTTCCTTCTTTCTCCTTCTCCTTCTCTCTTTCCTGGGCCTGTGACTCATGAGGCATAGTTTTAGGGCTCAGCCCAGGTAGGCAAGGCAGCCCCACGTGTTTTGGGGTGGCTCCTGTTTGCTTGGAGTGGCCAGAGAGGAAGAAGTCTTGAAGAGCAATGGTGCTGTCCCAGACAGGGTACTGACAGTACCTCAGAGAATTGGAGAAATAAAGGAGAGACAGCTCCTGCTTGATTTGAGACTGATGGGGGAGTCTGGCCATTCCTGTCATATACCCCCAAACTTGGATTGGGTTGTACTTTGTACAGCGATTGCAGGCACAGTCTCTGGGGCCAGACTGCTTGGGTTTGAATCCTGGTTCTGCCAGGTATTGCTGATGTGACTTCATGTGCCTCAGTTTTCTCATTTGTAAAATGGGATAGTAACAGTGGCTCCTAAAAGGGTTATAATAAAGTTTGAGTAAATAAGTGTAAGGTTCTTAGGCCTGTGTTTGTCACAAAATAAACCCGATATAAATGCTTTGCTGTTACTATTGAAAAGGAAACTGGAAGAAAGCATGGGCTAGCATTCATTGACAATTCACTACATGGTGTCCTGAAAGCCCAGGGTGGAAAGAACTGTGAAAAGGAAGAGTCAACAGGATTGAACACCCCAGATTGATAAGATGCTGCCTGAGTGTCTCCCACTGAGTCCTTGGTGACCATTGGATTCAGACCAATTGAGATCTGATGCCAGAGTGATCTTAAGACAGAGCAGAGGGGCGCCGGGGTGGCTCAGTTGGTTAAGCTTCCAACTCTTGATTTCAGCTCAGGTTTTGATCTCAGGGTCTTGAGACTGAGCCCCTCAAGGGGCAGAAGGAGAAGGAGAGAATCCCAAGCAGACTCCCCACTGAGTGTGGAACCGACTCAGGGCTCGATCTCACGACCCATGAGATCACAACTGAGCCAAAATCCCAAGTCAGATGCTTCACCGACTGAGCCACCCAGGTACCTCACCACACGTAGTTCAAATCCTTCAGATGCATTGTCTCATTTCATCCGCACAGAATCCTTAAGGTAGGTACTATATTTACCCTCATTTTATGCACAAGGGCACTGAAACAAAGGGGTTGGGTACTTTGCCCAAGATCATACAAATGTAAGGGGCAGAACTGGGATTGACAGAATGCGGACTGGATCCAATATCTACAACCTTAGCCAGTTAGCCATGCACTGGCTGGGACTTAGTGCTTCAACACCAAAGAATGCAGCCATGACTGCTGAAATCACACCAGAGCTCGAATCTGGGAGCAGAGGACACTGGGTCTTTCTCTGAAGCCCATTTAGCTGCTCTTCTCGTGTAAATAAACTTGAGCAAATCTTGCTACAAAGCGTTATGTCAATTTTGGTAAGGCCAATGGTAGCAATGACAGATGCTTCAGATCACTGCCGTCGGTGTGCAGGAAGATTTCTAGAGTGCCGTGGTGCTTTCTGCTCAGGGGCACATCCCCTGCTTCGCTCAGGCCATAGGAACTCCCCCTCCTGACGCTCTTAGAATGATATTCCAGAACTTTGCTTCACTTCTTTTCACCTGAGTATTTGGTGTCGGAAAGAGCTGGGCCATAGTCTTGTATGTACTCTTCTTGTAGCTGTCACCATCCTGGATTGGCAAACTCTTACTTTGAAGTCTCCTTAAATTGTCATCTGAGTGGGAATATATTTGCTCACTTGGATTACACAGAGAGCTTTTAAAATTAGACATGACCAGTACCATTATCATTTACCTGTGAATTTCTCTCAGGGCTCATTCTCTGGTCCCTACCCTCACAAGGACGCTGATCTTAAAATGTCTCTCTCTCCTTCTCTTGCTTTCTTGCTTTAAACTTGATCTTTAAACAATATATCCCTAAATAATCATTTAGTTTGACTTTATATAAAAATAGTACAGTTGAATGGTCTTTTCAAAATGCAAACCTGATCAATGTTATATACCATATTAATAGAGTAAAGAACATAAACAAAAGGATCATTTCAAGAGATATAGAAAAAGCATTTGACAAAACCTAATGGCATTTCATAATAAGCATGCACAACAGACCAGGAATAGAACTCTCTCAACCCGATAAAGGGCATCTGTTAAGAACCCACAGCTAACATCATACTTAATGGTTAAAGACTGTATTTTTCTTCTAAGATCAGAAATAAGACAAGGATATCTGCTCTTACCACTTCTATTCGACAGTGTATGCTAGTTTTAGCTGGGGCATTTAGGCAAGAAAATGACAAAAAAATGCGATAAAATACGTTCAGATTGGAAGGAAGTCAAACCACCTCAATTTGCAGATGGCATGATCTGTATATGTATATATGTATATGTATATGTGTATATATATGTAGAAAACCCCAAGAATCCATAGAAAAATTATTAGAACGAATAAGGAAGTTCAACAAAGTTGCAGGCTACAAGATCAATATGAAAATCAGTTGTATTTCTATATACCAGCAGTAGACAATCTGAAAATGAGATTAAGAAAACAATTTAGTTATAAGAGCATCGAAAAATATTTGGTAGTGAATTAAACCAAGAATGTGCAAGAGTTGCTCACTGAAATCTAAATAAATGGAAAGACATCCACGGACTAAAAGACGTGGTATTGCCAAAAGGACAGGACGACCCAAGCAAACTGTAGAGTCAGGGCTTTCCTAGCAAAATTCCGACTACCGTCTCTCTTTCTCACTTTCTCAGAAATGGACAAACTAATCCAAAAACTCCAATGGAAACACAAGGCGTCCCAAATAAGCCAAAACAATTTTAAAAAAGAAGAACAGAGTGAGAGGACTCACAGTTTCCTATTCCAAAACTTACTACAAAGCTACAGGAGTCAAAATATTATGGTGCTGGCATAAGGATAGACATATAGATCAGTGGAATAGAAATGAAAGTCCAGAAATAATCCTAGACATCTGTGATTTTTGACAAGGGTGCCAAGATCCAATAGGGAAAGAATAAATTTGTCAACAAATGGCACAGGGACAGCTAGGACAATGGTTATCCACATGCAATAGAATTCACTGGGAGCCCTGGTTCACACAATATTTTAAAATTAATACAAAATGGACTCAAGACCTCACTGTAACAGTTAAAACTATAAAATCCTTAGAAGGACACTAAGGTGTACATCTTAGTGACCTTGGATTTGGTCTGGTTTCTTTTTTTTTTCCTTCTTCAGATTTTTATTTAAATTCTAGTTAGTTAACATATAGTGTCATATTAGTTTCAGGAGTAAAACGTAGTGACTCATCACTTCCATATAACGCCCAGTGCTCATCACAACACGTGCCCTCCTTAATCCCCATTACCCATTTAATCCACCACTCCCCACCCCCACCAATAGGGTCTGGTTTCTTAAACATGACACCAAAGCATAAGCAACAAAAGAAGAAATAGGTAAAGTAGATGTCAACTGATGAAAACATTCGAGCATCAAAGGACACTCTCAAGAGAGCGAATAGATGACCTACAGAGTAGAAGGAGATATTTGCAAATCATGTATCTGATAAAGACCTGGTGTCCATAATATATAGAGAACACTTAGAGCTCAATAACAAAAAGACAAATGACTCAATTTAAAGATGGACAAAAGATTTGAATAGATGTTTGTCCAATAAAGATATGCTAATGGCCAATAGGCACACAAAAAGAAACTTAGCATCCTTAGTCATCAGCAAATTGAAAATCAAAACCATGGGATACCATTTTACACCCACTAGGATGGCCATATAAGAAACAAAATGAAAATCACAAGTATTGGCGAGGATGCAGAAAAACTGGAAACCTCATACATGCCTGGGGGGAATGTGAACATGGGGCAGCCTCTGGAGAAGGCAGTTTGGCACTTCCTCAAAAAGTTAGAGTTGCCATATGACCCAGCAATTCCGCTCCTAGGGATGCGCCCAAGAGAACAGAAAATACACGTTTCCACAAAAACCTGCACAGGATTGTTTACGGCAGCAATACTCATAATAGCCGCAAAGTGGTAATAGCCCAAATGTCCATTAGCTGATGAACAGATACATAACACCTGGTTTAAACACACAAGGAGATACTATCCAGCCATAAACAGGAATGAGACGCCGACATATGTGGCCATGTGGAAGAACCTTGAAACTGTGACACGAGATGAGAGAAGCCTCACACCAAAGGCCATGTGTTGTCTGCTTCCACTTACAGGAAATGCCAAAAATGGGTGAATTCATTGTGACAGAAGTAGATTCATGGTTGCCAGAGGATAGAGGGAGGTGGGAATTGGGAGTGATTACGAACAGGTACTGGGTTTCTTTTTGGGGTGATGGAAACATATCAGAATACAGATAGTGATGATGGTTGTACAATGCTGTGAATATATTAAGGCCCTCTGAATTATACATTTAATTAATTTATTTTTTAAAGATTTATTTATTTATTTTGGAGAGAAAGAGAGAGTGTGCACAAAAGCATGGACAGGGGAAGGGCAGAGGGAGAAGGAGAGGGAGAAAATCTCAAGTGGACCCCGTACTGAGTGTGGAACCCAATGTAGGGCTCGATCCCATGACCCTGAGATCATGACCTGAGCTGAGATCAAGAATTGGCCACCTAACCAACTGAACCACCCAGGCACCCTGGAATTATACAATTTAAAATGGTGAACTACATTGGGGAGAGTATGTGCTATGGTGAGTGCTGTGAAGTGTGTAAACCCGGCGATTCACAGACCTGTACTCCTGGGGCTAATGATACATTATATGTTAATAAAAAAATAATAAAAGGGTCCCCTAGTAAAAAAAAAATAAAATGGTGAACTTTAGGTTATACGAGTTTTCTCTCAATAAAAATAATTGCAAGAGGAAAATGCAAATCTGACCATGTCAGTCCCAGCCTAAAATCCCTTGCCTAGCTTCCTGGGGTGGCCTGGGCTGCTCCCTGTGGGCTCCTTGGCCTCATTTCAGGCCTCTTGGCCCTTTGGCCTTTTGGATGTCAGCCTTCTTTCCATCAATCCCTCAGGGGAATGGGCTGGATTCCCCATCTCCCTCGGGACCTTTCTGCAGGCTCTTCCTTCCATCTAAAACACTCTTGTTCCATTCTCTGCATCTTCCAAGGAACCTCCCATGACCTTCCAAACCATGTCAAGACTCACTAGCCCTTATCTTTTCCTTCTGAGTATTTGCCCCTATTTGTATGTGTGCGTAGTTTGCTTCACTAATGTCTACATCCCCCACCAGACCCCAAGCCTTGTTCCCTATCTTATCCCTGGTCCTCAGCTCAGTGCACAGCACACAGCTTCACTTGATCTTAGCCAAAAGGCCGAGAAGCGATAGCACACAGCTTCTAGGGTAAGCTTCCTCGCTGGTCCCTTTTACTGTGGATTTTAGGGCTAGACTTCAACAGCTCCTTGCTTTTGGTGGCTCTGTCTCATCCCTCTATCCTGGGGTTCTCAATCCTGGCTGCCCACTTGGGTTACCCCAGGAGATTTTTTTTTTTAAACCTCCGTCCAACCAAACAATTGGGTCAGCATTTCTGGGGGAGTGACCTGGGCAAGGATGATTTAAACAACTCAGTGATGCTAATGTGTAGCCAAGGCTAAAGCCGCTGCTTCCATCTCTCTCCCCTCCCTGCTCAGTATGACCCAGCACACATTTATCCTGAGTGTCTAGGAGGTGTCAAATCCTGCACAAGTCCCCGGTGAGCCCAGAGACCTGAGACATAACTCCTGGAGAGGGCATATCCCCTTCTGAGTTTCCCCAAGGGCTTTTAATACCAGCTGCTGCTAAGACACAAAGTCAAGCAAAGAAAGTACGGAAACATTTCTCAGCTCAAAGTCATCGCTGGGAATTCTGGCGAATATGGCTGTGACATCTTTTGGCCTGAGATCTCCCCCCAGTTCCTGACTTAGCTCCTTGACCCTGCCTCACATTTGTCCATGGCTGGGGGGCTTCTCCAATCTTCTTTTTGTATTGGTTCTGGCTGGGTAAGACAGAAGAGCCGTGGGGTGGCTTAGATGTTCAAAGTCTAGGTTCATACACATTTGCAAGTCTAGCCTGCTTCTCCCTCTCATGCAGAGTCCCCATGGGACTGGCTCCAAGTTGCTGGGGGTTCCAAGTGGGAGGGACTGGGATCACAAACTGGTTGAAAGTTTGGGGTGGGGCTGGGGATTTATATTGAAGTAGGTAATTTTAACTTAAGTTGTCTGTGACAGGTCAAAATAAGCAGCAAACATTTTATAAAGATGACTTTATAATCTGCACAAGATTGAGAAAACATCCCTTGCCCATATCTAAGAACATTATTATTATTCTGGTTATTAGTATTATTAATTTTTTTAAAAAAGGATTTTATTTACTTATTTATTTGTCAGAGAGAGAGAGAGAGAGCGCACAAGCAGGCAGAGTGGCAGGCAGTCAGAGGTGGAGAGAGAAGCAGGCTCCCTGCCGAGCAAGGAGCCTGATGCAGGACTTGATCCCAGGACCCTGGGATCATGACCTGAGCCAAAGGCAGTGGCTTAACTGACACTTAACTGACCCAGGCATCCCTAGGATTATTAATTTAACAGTAGCTCTGGAGGCGAGTTGGTGAAAAGGCTGATGGGACTCATGCTATCTTGCCTCTGAAGAGACTTTTCCAATCTTCCTGGAAAGTGCTGTTTAACTGTTCTCTGAGCTTGAGATGAGAGCGACACTCACATCCTTTAAAATAAGGCTATGGCTTTGGCACAGGAGGCAAGGGGCAAAGGTCTTTGGCCTCAGGTTCCACTCTGTTACTGGCTGACCGAGCGACCCACGGACACCAAGTGCCTCAGTTTCTTCTTCTGTAAAATGGGGATAATAGAACCTACTTCATTGGGGTTTGGGAAGACTCAGTGAGAAAATACACATAAAGCGCTTAGCACAGCACCTGGCATAGGATAAACTCTCAAGAAACTTGACTGTAATTAAACACACGAACTATGCCTGGACGGATCCAGAAGGGCCAAGCATCATCCTTCTGGATCCGTCACTCACGTCCCATATTATCTAACACCAATACCCTTATGAATACTTGAAAAGTTACGCATTAATAGTCAAACCATGCTCTCCATTGCCGAAGTTTCATAACATGGGGTTGGCTTGGGAATGATTTTTGGTCTGTGGAACAGCATAGAAGCTGTTATAACATGTTACAGCATGTTACAGCATGTTATAGAATGTCACAGCATGTTACAGCATATGTTACAGCATAGATACTTGGTCTATAGGGCAAAGTGCTTGGTTTGCATGCTTCTTCCAGCATCCATGCAATGAATCGAGACCATCACAAGGTCAGGTCACAGGCCTGGGGCTTGGAACCAGCTTTCAGCTTCCTGCTGCTGGTGTGAGGCAGAAGGATGAAGAGGATGATGAAGAGGGATGAAGAGGAGAAGGCAGGGGTACAAGGTGATCCCAGGTGATCCTGGGAGCTTTATAGCCAGGGCGCCCTGGGCCTCAGCCCTGCTCTCCTGCACAGGCCAATAACGAAATGACCGGAAGTCCCTAAACAGTCCTATGGCGCTGGGATTGTCAGTCCACATTACGGAGCAAGAACCTGGGGCTCACAGAAGAGACGAGGCTGCTCTAAGCCCCATACTGTGGCTGCCAGCGAAGGACCTGTGTGTGGCTCTAAGTTCCTTGGTCTTTGCTGGCTGCTGAGATTGTGGCCTGGGCTTTCCCACGTAGCCAGCTCCACTCAGCCCTGAAACCCCTGTCCTCTAACTGCTCCCCCACTCCCGCCTGGGCAAACGGGCCTTGGCAGTGCACACCCCTACTCAGCGGCCCAGCCTGGTGGTTCCATAGAAACCCCGAAGGGCACTGGGCCGGGGACCTGGGAAGAGGTTGGAGAGCTCCCTGCCTTAGGAGTGTAGGGAGGCTGCCGATAGGATGATAGGATGGGGAGAAGACAGTGGTGATCTGGGGTAGACACCAGCTTCTAGGTGGGGGATATCCCTGGCCCTGAGTGGTTCTGTGCCTTTCATTATATGCAGTGGCCGAGAGAGCTGGGGGACGGAGGCTGGCAGGTGGCCCTGAGGCCCTGCATAAACGCCTGCGAAGCTGGGTGGGCAGGGATGGTGAGCCAAGCCTGCTGACCTACCTCTGGGCTAGTTGGAGGGACAGACAGGGAGGGAAGGATGGAGGAGTGGCCCCAGGCAGCCTCTCTCTCTGAGGTCCCTGCCACAGCCAGGGGGCTGCAGTGTACATCCTGGTGGGGGTGACAAGCATGGGCGGGGCAACCTCACTGTTGTCTGAGCCTGGAGGCCTGCTCTTCAGTCCGGCAGTGTGTGTCTTTAAAGACTGTCCTTCCCCTCCTGGAAAAAAATCAGGGGCCCTCCACCGACAGCCCTGAGGGACGATATGGACACAGCCAGCTAAAGAGACAGTCCTGTCTAGTGAGAAGAGCCTGGCGTGGGAACTCCATCACCAACCTTCTGTGTGACCTTGAACAGGAACTGGGCCTCAATCTTCCCATCTGTAAAGTGGGGAGGTTGCGTCTGGTGACCTCTGACCTCTCTCCTTGCTCTGACAGTGACTGTATCCAGCCGACACCTCATCCACATTTATTGAATCAATGAAGGTTCTGTTGAATAAGGGTAGTTCTGGGCTGGTAAGAGGAAGGAGCAAAGGGTGACTTCTAAAAGACAAAGGAGGTTCTTTGAACCTGGAAAGCTAACAATGAGGGTGACCATCTCCTGACTGCTCAGGCAGTGACCAGCACTCCCTATTTGCTGTCTCATTACATCTCCATAACCGCCTAAGGATGTGGGCTTTGTTATTCTTCCCACTTTACAGATGACAAAGTTGAGGCACAGAGGGGTAGCTTGCCCGACAGCACCTGCCAGAGTGATGATGTTACTGAGGACTCTGGCATAGAAGTGAAACACATACGTGCTTCAGGAGGAAAGACAGTTGGTTGCTTCCATACCCGTACGGTGCAGGGGGAGCCGGACCCAGGTGCACTTCAGGACCACCTCTCTCCCCCGATTGCTTACTTCACAGTAGCTGCGGACAGCAAGGGCTCCCATCCAGAGTTAAAAAATAAATAGTGCGAAGTTAAGGGCCAGTTTCTGAAGTTGAAGGAGCTGGGTCAAGCTCTGGCCTTGCTGTATGACCCTGGAGAAGTTACCCTGTTTCCCTGGCCTCAGTTTCCTTATTGGTGAAATGGGGATAAGAGGACTTACCTTGTGGGGCTGTTGTGATGAGCTTGTAAGTGCGAAGTGCCAGGAAGAGGACTTGACCGTGTGTGTGCACCGCTGGTACCACCTTCAGAAATTCCAGGTGGTGAAAAATCCTTCCCACCCAGCCCATCCCTGAAAGACCCCACATCTGACTAACATGGGGCTGACCTGGGTCCTGTGCCACCTTCTTAAACCGATCGTGGTGGGGGGAGGGAATGTGCTGATGAGGCCTGTTCCCATGCCTCTTTGGAGCCCTGGAGCCCAGGGATGGCCGGTCCTCCCCAGGGCCACGGGCCAAGAGGGGCAGAGAACTGACATGACTGAGGGGGCATGGGCGTAAACCAGCAGGAGACCGCTATTGTGGCCAGCCTGGGACTCGAACCCAGACCGCTTACCTTCTAAGCAGGCAAGCATGGATTCTGGTTTGTTTAAGGTAATTTTCCACTTATTTAATAATGTTTAACTTACATACCCAAAAGGTTCCTTTTCTGTTAAATTCTACACTTTTTAGCAAACACAAAGCATCTTGAAAGCACTACCACAAACAGAATACAGGATAATTCCAGCACCCCCAAAGAATCCCCCATTCTGGCCTGTTGTGATCAGTCTTTCCCCCGCCCTAATGAATCTGCTCTTTGTCCCTAGAGTGTTTGCCTTTTCCAGAATGTTCTACAAATAGGATCATCTGTCTGGAATCTTTTGAGACTGGGTTCTTTCACTAGACATAAGGCCTTTGAGATTCATCCATGACATTGGGTGTGTCAGTAGTTTGTTCTTGGGGCTCAGTCAGTTAAGTATCTGCCTTTGGCTCAGGTCATGATCCCAGGGTCCTGGGATCGAGCCCCGCAGGGAGCCTGCCATTCTCTCTCTCTGCCTCCACTCCCTCTGCTTGTACTCACCCTCACTCTGACAAATAAATGAGTAAAACCCAAAAAAGCCCAGTTCGTCCTTATTTATGGCCGAGTAATATTCCGTGGCATGACTCTACCACGTTTTGCTTATTCATTCATCCATTACAGGACGGTTGAGTTGTTTCCAGTTTTTGGTAATGAGAGATAATGACTAACACCGTATAAATGTCTGTGCACGGGTGTTTGGGTGTGTGAACACCAGTTTTTGCTTCTCTCTAAACAAACACCTAGGGGTAATGTTGCTGAGTCATATGATAGATGTTCTAGGAGATGGCCAGCCTGTTTCCTTGGGGGCTGAACCACCTTGAATCTCCATCAGCAGCCGAGAAGGACTCCAGCTGCTCCCCATCCTGTCTGGCCACCGGCAGTGGCCAGTACCTTCTGCTTCTGCCATCCTAATACGTGTGTGATCCAAGCAGGAAGTTCACCCAAAATTTTAATAGATGGTATTAGTAGCCGGAGAAGTCAGAAAAGGTGTTGCCAGAGTGGACTGGGGATGGAGCGCTGCATCGCAGACACTAGGATAGTCATGGGGGACGGGGGAGGGGATTCTGTCGCGTGCTGGAAGGAACTGGGTTAACACAAGTTCATGGTGGATCTGGGAAGGGTGGCGGGGCTCCCCCATGTCAGAGCCACCAAAGCCTCAGACATGACCCTGAGACATCCTTTCACTGTATAGGAGGGGAGACCAGGTCTGGGGCCAGGGAACGGTCCATCCCAGCTGCGGGCCACAGGTGCCTATGTCCAGGTGTAGATGTCCAATAAATGAGTGAGTGACACAAAGAAGTTTCTCCTTCAGTATCCCACTGAGGCTGAGGCATTTCGTTGTGCTTGTGCTGGAAGCGGAGGGTGTACTGACTAATCTCTGCTGGGTTCTCTGGACAGAGGGGTTCCTGGCAGAGACCTAGCTCAGATGCAGCTCTGTGTGACATTGCCAGCCTGGGGGCACCCTGTGCCCCACTCTGGAAGGAGGGAAGGCTCTGGGGTTGGGATGGGTGGCAAATGTCTGCTGAAGAGGTATGAGTTGAACCTGTTGCATGAAAAGCGGGCCATTTTCCTGCCTCTGGGTGACTGTGGTTGACCCCCCCCCCGGAGTCTTGGGGGACCTCTGGGTCCTCATTTAAGCCCCTAGGCTGGTTGTGAAGGGGACAGAACTGTGCTGACAAGGAGGGAATCAGGCTGCAGCTCCCCCAGGCCTGGAGCTGCCCAGGCAGAGCTCCACTCTCCCCTCCTGTATCTGACCCTAGAGGAAACCACAAGGCGTAGGGCTAAGTGGATGGACCTTGGCCCGTGATCACCCCGTTTCACAAATGAGGAGATGGAGGAGCCCCTGGATCAGGGTCATGTGGTGAGCAGGGAAAGAGTCAGGAATTCCAATGCTGGTTGTTCTCACTCCAAAGTGAATGCTCTTGACCTCCACTCAAGATCAAGGGATGGGGTCTTCCTCTTTGATTCAGATCAGCAGAGGAGCTTGGCATGGGGAACCCCTGAGGGGTCAGGAGGCAGGGGGTCTGCTCCATGATCCAGACCCTGCCTAGGGGAATGGTGCTCATGCCTTCTGCAAGGACAACCCCTACCCTTGGCGGGCATTCGCAAGCCTTCCCTGTCTCATCCCCAGCAAAGTTTACCCAAGGAGAACTTGGCTGTAAATTTGTTGCGTTCCGCAGCCACCCGGCCCTGGCCTCAGCCTCGGTCAGGTGATGCTGCTGAGCAGACAACAGATTCGTCACCCGGAGCGTCCTGAGCCAGCACAGCTGTCAGCAGGGAGGAGTGGCCCTGCCCCATGGCTAGGGCCAGTTTACCCTTGAGCATGACAGGTGCAGACAGAGATGGCAGAATTTGTGTCTCTTCCATCTGAGTGATGGATGCACTGTTTCCTTGAGCCTCTGCCCCACCACCTGCTATCAGAGGAAGCGAGTCTGGCTCCAGGGAAGTGAAGCAGAGGGCAGGATGGGCCAGTGCCGTATGCCTCTAGGGCAACTTGATCAGTGAGCAGGGCCGGGCACAGGGGCGGTGACCCTGGCCAGGCGGGCAGAAGGGACGTGGAGGTTGGGAGCTTGATGTCTGCCACTTTCCCGCCCTCCTGACCACCCAGCTCACACTGGTAGGGAACACCACTTCCTCACTTTCTCTCTTGTCTACTCATCCATCGATCCCACAAATACAGAACCCCTGCGATTCTCAGGTGCTGCGCCAGGTGCTGGGGATCAAGCAGGGACCCAGACCCTCAGGATGCCTGCCTTTTCGGACTTTAAGTTCAGTGGGGGCCAAAGCCAACAAGTGCAGAAAGAAATAAAAAGCTCGAGGGCTATGTTGAGAATTCCACCTGAGCTGTGGGAGAGTGACCAGGGGACCCTTTTGGTGTGGGTGATCAGGAAGGTGTCTCTTAGGAGGTGACCTTGAATGACAAGACTGTGCTTCCCAGGTGGGGTCTAGGGGAAGAGTTCTGGGCAGAGGGCACCGCCAGTGCTAAGCGCCTCAGTGGAGCAAGCATGGAGTGTCCACTGGGCAGAGGCAAGCCACTCCGGCTGGAGCAGAGCACACGGTGTGGATGTGGCACTGCAGGGGGCTGGAGAGGCAGGCCAAGGGCTGATTCTTCATAGGCATGAGGACTTTGGCTTTTCTCCTAAGTGGGATGGGAAGCTATTGCGGTTTAAAGTAGGGGAGAGGTGGGAATCTGATGTATGTTTTGAAGCGATGATTCTGGTTTGGTTAGAGCAGATGCCACTAGCAAAATCCAAACTGGCCCCAGTTCTCCAGCTGCCAGCATACACAGCCTGCCCAGAAAGTCCCAGCTGTTTACCAGGGTGCCGTTCTGACCATAGTGAATGCATTGTGTCTAAGGCAATTTTCAATGTGCAGAGTTTTGTAATCATGTCATTATACAGACACATAGCTCATGAGTATTTCTTTATGAGACATGTGGACAAGGTCCAATCTCCTCCACGGAAGATACAGAGCCTTGAGTAGAATGGGCACCATTACAAACCATCCTGAGTCCATCAGTTACAGAAACTGCTCTTAATAAATTGAGTAAAGTAGGGAAGTTAAATGCAGGAGACTTGGAAGCGTGGGCCCACTGGCCCAAAGGGATATTAACAGATTGGCATTTAAGTGTTGATGTTTCTCAAGCTTTGGGCAGCATCGTAATTCAACACATGGTTTGGTGTGACAACATTTCATGTGATATGCTGAATCTGAGATGAGCATGTCATATATAAAAGAGAGGAAAAGAGCTAGCTGCTCAGAAAGGGAAGGGAGAAGAGAAATTGAGAAAGACGTATTGGAGCATGATAAGAAAGAATTCAGAAGCCTTGGAGTCGAATTGAAAAGAAGAGCATGAACTTCTGACTCGAACATTCCACCCAAGCACGGAGAGAGCCCAGGCTCTAGGCTGGTGCACCCACCCCGGGTGTCGTGATAGAGCCGTGGGGCCTGCTGACCATGGAGCTGTCTTTTACATCAGTTTGTACCAAAGGGAAGCAGGGATTCCCTGGAGAATAAGCTGCGCTGAGTCTTGGGGTGCAGATGTCTCAGTGTTAGAAGGCTTTCAAAGATGATTTCAAAGACACCTGTAGGAAAATTGGAATATGCACAGAGGCCAGCCCAAAGAGGGTGTCCTTTACCGCATGTTGAGATGGCCAAGTAGGGACAATCTGAGCATAAAAACTGAGAATTATGGGCAGGAACAAAGTAAGTCCACAAAAGAGCTTAAGTCTAGCAGGCTATAGAAAAATGAGAATTAATAGGGAGTATCCCAGGGGCAGCTGGAAGGTGCACCGTCAGTTTTCAATATGGTTTACAAAGGGGTATGGATCAAGGCGCACGACTAGGAGCTCACACCTAAATTGTGGCCAGCAACCAGGTCTCCAGTCCAAATTTTTGTTGACTTACCACAAGTGTTTGCTTGAAGCATTAAAGTGCATATGCAGAATCAGGCTGTTTATTTGGTTGTATCCAGTGTTCAATGCTCGTCATCAACACAAACACACTCAGATACACAAAACTCAGATTTTGTCGTATAGATTTTTGATGGCACCTCCACGCTGCCCTTTGTTACCAGAGAAGGGATATATATTCTACCAAAAAGAAATCAAGACGTCTTGAGAACAGGCAAAGAACAGGGATGACACTGATGCTGGGTCATGTCACGGCAGCTGACCCCGCAGAGGAGTAGTTAGCAAATACGTACGTGTGTCCATGTGCGTATTTTGACCCTTTCCAAAAAATGTGAATTATTGAAAAGTTTAAAGCTAGAGAGATTTAACGTATCATCCTGATTTTCAGCTTTTTTTTTTTTTTTTTAAATTGGATGATCTGGAAATGCTAAGCCAGCATCTTCAACTTTACAGGAGGCTAGGGTTGAATATGGATCTCCCCTCCTAGACAGAGCTCACCACTCGAGTTAGCCCCAGGCCTTAGGACTCCCAGTTGCCTCTTATTTACATTACCTTCTAGACCTCTGTAGACATTGGAGTTTTTGTGTAACAATCAATGGCAACAATAACGAAGGGCCATTATTACCATTTTATAGCCCAGAGGGCTCAAGTAAATTGCCTTGAAGTCACAGGTTGTGGGAGAGGCTGCTCCTGGATCATTCTACTGTCCAGTCTTCGTTTCCTCATTACTAACAGAACCCTATTTTGTTTGGACTGGCAATGTGCCCAGATGAGAGTACGTTTCCCAGCCTCCCTACTGTTAGATGTGATTAAATTCTGGCCAATGACACAGAGGCAGATGTGTTATAAGAACCACTTTTAAAAGCACCCTTAAAACAAAGGAGCAAGTCCTTTCCCCCACTCTTTCTTGTCTTTATGTCTGATGCCTGGAATGCAGATGTAATGGCTGGAGCTCTTTCAGCCACATTGGACAGGAAGAGACCTTGAGGATGGAAGACACATTCTGTTTTCAGAACAGAAAGTTAGGAACTGGATTCTCTGATGAATGTGTAGATCTTCCACACTAGTGCTGACCCACATGGTGGTGGACTTCTTTCATGATAGTTTCTGTTCCTGTAGCTATATACGGTGATGAGGTCAAGATTCATGTTTCGTGTGCCTGGCACCAGAGCCTGGGCTCTGAGTTTACTCCCCACCCAGCCTTCCAGTCTGTACTGTGAGAACAGTCAACCCCAGACTTTCCATATTGCCTGAAGCTGGTTTCCACACCCCTTCCATGGCTGCTGGCACAGGAGGAGCAATGGGACCACATGCTTGGACTGGCAAATAAGTAAGTGGTCACCTTCCAGGTCTGCAGAAGCCACAAACCCAACTCAGGGGAGGACAATCTGGGAGTCCCTTGGCTGGGGACTGCAGTTCCATATGTTATCTCACTATAAGAACAGTAGCCTCTGAGCATCCTTTCTGGGCTGCCCTCCAAGGCCAAATGACAGATAAATGACGCCTGCAACAATGACCAAATGGACGGGGTACTCGGGGAGACCCCAGAAATCTGCCAGAGCAGTCACCAACTGGCACTCTATTTTTACTCATGTGAAGGGTGTTCCTACAATGACAAGTGTCCCTTCGGTTCAAAGTAATGGATCCCTCTTGTTTAAGTGGTTGGGATTAATTTTGGTTTTGGCAAAAGAAAAACCCACATGGCCAGACATTGAGACTTCTCCAGGGGCTATGAATGGATTCAGCCTTCTGGCTAGAAAATTCTCAAGGTTTGTGCTCCAGCCTCTCCATTTTTTTTTTTTTTTAAGATTTATTTATTTGAGAGAGAGAGAGAGAGAACACATGCATGAGTGGTGGTGGGGGGAGCAAATGGAGAGGGACAAATAGACTCCATGCTGAGCTCAGAGCCTGATGGGGGGCTCGATCCCATGATCCTGAGATCACAACCAAGCCACCCAGGCGCTCCTAGCCTCTCTGATCTAAAAACAGTGATGATGATGGTGGTGGGAAGGCCAATGATAGCCATTGCACCACCTTCCTTCTTGCCTTCATTTCTGCAATCAGTGACCTAAGTCCTTCCCCCATTACACCCCTCCTTCTTGTCACCCATCTAGGGGCACCTGCTTCTGCTCTCTGGGGACAGCTCCAGGTAAGGTTATCAGCCACCTTCTGTTGTTAGTCCAATGACTTTTTTTTTTTTTAAGCTTTATTTTACTGGACCTCTTTGTAGAATGTGATGCTATTGACTACTTTCTCCTTAGAATATTCTACTCTTTCAGCCCTCTGATGATAGGACCTTTTGGTTTTCTCTCTGCCTCTCAGACCACTCTTTCTTTGGTTTGAAGTTCACCAATCCTTGTTTCTCAGAGGTTCGTCTTTGGTTCCCCTCTCCTTTTCTTCCTTTCTCGTCTCACTGGACACCCTGTTTCCAGGCTCTCTCTCCACCCCTTCCACTTATCTAACGCTGTTCAGCGACAACCCCTGTCTTAGATCAAGGTCCTCAGAAATAGGCTCTAAGATGGAGAAATGAATTGCTGGCAAAAGCTTCCTTTTTTTCTTAAATTAAGAAAACATTTTTTAGGGTGCCTGGGTGGCTCAGTGGGTTAAAGCCTCTGTCTTCGGCTCAGGTCATGGTCTCAGGGTCCTGGGATGGAGCCCCACATGGGCTCTCTGCTCAACAGGGAGCCTGCTTCCCCCAATCTCTCTCTCTGCCTGCCTCTCTGCCTACTTGTGATCTCTGTCAAATAAATAAATAAAATCTTTTTAAAAAAGAAAACATTTTTATTTTTTATCTTTTTTTAAAAAGATTTTAAATTATTTATTTATTTGACAGACAGAGATCACAAGTAGGCAGAGAGGCAGGCAGAGAGAGAGGAGGAAGCAGGCTCCCCGCTGAGCAGAGAGCCTGATGTGGGGCTCGATCCCAGGACCCTGAGATCATGACCTGAGCCAAAGGCAGAGGCTTAACCCACTGAGCCACCCAGGCACCCCAGAAAACATTTTTTTTTTTTAAATTTTTATTTTTTATAAACAAATTTTTATCCCCAGGGGTACATGTCTGTGAATCGCCAGGTTTACACACTTCACAGCACTAACCATAGCACATACCCTCCCCAACCCAATGTCCATTACCCCACCCCCCTTTCCCGACCCCCGCCCCCCCGCAACCCTCAGTTTGTTTTGTGAAATTAAGAGTCA
>PISX010007214.1:0-90827 GCA_004024625.1 Mellivora capensis
AAAAAAAATATATATATATATATAGAGAGAGAGAGAGGCCAGGAAGCTTCTCTTGCACTGAAGGGTGCAAGAAAAAAAAAGAGTTAAGGTCACTGTTAGATAGCCAAATTGTATCCAAGAACTCATAAAACAATCAAATTTTTCAGTTACTAGGGACAGATTTTACAGCTAGTTTATCTCTGAAGGTTTTCTAGGAGCATGCATCACTTAAAGTTAAACTTAAGAGACACATTAGTGTGAATATTATATGGCAACAGTGGACATTTGGTAACAAATTTATTAAATGTTTTCCACAATGAAAGTACTAAAGCCTTGATCCATGACTTAGAGGATTAGTACTCATATGCTTTTGTGGGGGAGCAATAACACAACTGTGCTCAGAGGAACATTTCAGGCCATGTCACAGCCACCATTTACAGAGGTAGAATCGTCTGTTTAAACCTGCATTTGAGCTACTTGTCTCACCGGAGTGTCTCACCTTTAACTTAGCTGATTGGATCTTCAAGAGGAAGTGCTGTTCTCTAATCCTCATCAAAAGCTAGAACATTTAACTCCATATACTCTAAGAAGTAGAAACAAAGTCATTTGAAAGAAACTAAATATGGTGGGTTTTCCCAGACCAGATGACCTATCCTGGTTTTTTGTAACCTAACGTGTATTCTTGTATCTGGATCTGGATCAGGAGGCAGATAGCTGCTTAGCTGGACCCGCTGCTTTCCATCCAGTCTGACATGATCGCCCTTGGGCAAGATGCCATCAGTGCACATTAGGAAACAGTTCCATGAAACGGGCCTGGTGTTGAACTTAGGGTAAATGGCAGGGTGAGGGTGTTGTTACCAGCAGTCCTGATGATGCTAGTGCTTCTGCTAACTGATTTATTTATATTTTACCATCACACTGTGAGGCATGTAACTAACAATGTTTTCCTTGCTGTGATCTCTTTGAGAAAATGAGAGCCAGATTTGTGGTTCTTTGCTAGCAATATATGGAACTTAAAGCATGATGTTAATAAAATTATTTATTCTGGGTTTCCTACCAACTCTCTCTGTACTTACAGAGAGTACTTACTCTAATCACTTACTTATTGGGTTTTTTTTTAACTTTCTTATTGAAGAATAATATACACTTGCTTGTTGTTTAAACACATTGGGTTGGTTGAGTATTTGTAAACATTTTCAAATTCTTTTTAAATCAAGAAAAGGGGTTTTTGTGTGCCTGTGTGCACTTGTGCACACAGGCATGTGCATGCACAGACACATACACACACACACACACACACACACAAACTCTGTCCTTAAAATGAATATCGTTATGACAGCAAATTTTTGTTATTAGTTTACAAGACTGAAATACTCCTTTTGTGTATCTGTTTAGAGTCCTTTACTTTTTCCCTTCCAGACTGAGGCTTCTGTGAAGGTCCCTTGGCTACCTCATTAAGCTGAACATAAAACAATTTCTAATCAACTGTTTCTTTGTTCCTGATTTGTGCTCATTAATATGATGTTAGCCTGAATTATTATCATAATTTTCCTGGACTTCAATTCTGCCGGTGGTGGAAGGGTAATAAGATATAAAGGAAGTGATAAACATTTTGATGTGGTAATACTAACAAGATGGAATATTTTGAATTACCAATATTGGAGGCATCATAGAAATTATGGTGCATTAATACCTTAAACATCTAATACCTTAACGTATAAGGAACCCTGCTGCCCACCCTGAAGCATCTTGTAAAGCCACTTTCCTTGGGGAAAAATCACCCTATCAGTTTTTTTTTTAAATCTTTGAGAATAATGACCAGAGATGATAAACTATTTAATTATCGGTTTATGGGGTGTGTACACTACCAATCAGAAAATTCCACTCATCCATCCAGAGGTTCTTTGGATCCAGTAGCATAACATCCAGTAACACTACCCACACTATGGCCACATCAAGTAAAATCATAGCAGGTGTGCGTCATCACCTGACTATGGTATTCTTTTATGAGCCTCTCAGACTATTTATTTATTTAAAGATTTTAAAAATTTATTTGAGAGAGAGAGAGCGCACAGGGAGGAACAGAGGGGGAGGGAGAAGGACAAACAGACTCTGAGCTGAGTGCAGAGCCAGACCCTGAGCTCGGGGGCTCGATGCAGGGCTCCAGGCAGGGCTCTACTCAGGCACTTACTTATTTAACCCAACAAAGGAACACATTTTAAAGAAATAATTATTTTAAAAGTTATTGCTTCCTTGGCTAAGCTTTTGCAAACACTCCTCTCCTGCTCTATCCCCAAATTTTCTGGGATCTTTTGCTAAGTTGTACAGCTGGTAAATATTCCTAATTGCTTAAGGCCTTGTTTAAACAGTAAAATAAATGAAGAGCAAAACTTTGTTTGTTGTGGGTTTTTTTTTAAGAAAAAATTATGGGTCATGTAGAATCAGAATAAGTGTATTGTAAGAGACATGTTTGACAAGAATGTGTCCCCAATTAAGTGAGTAGTAGACTGCTCTTTTCCCACTTATTTCTTCCAGCCAAGAATGACTCATGCCTCTTTAGACAAAATTTTAAAAATTCCCTTTGGGAGAGCAATTGCCAGTGAGTATGACACTTAATTGTAAGAAAACATAGGGAAATGATAAATATGGAGAGTGCCATTTGCACCTGTGTAAACAAAAACTGCCCTCCATAGGTCACCATCATGGTCCTTTCAGTCAAAGTCTTTTCCCGTATACTCCTCCCTGTACTCAAAGACAAAAAGTCATATTTAGGATGAAGTCCTGTGAGATTGTGTGTGTGTGTGTGTGTGTGTGTGTGTGTACGCGCACCAGGGAAAGAAGTTAGCATGGTGGTTTTCAGAATGTGGTCAAAATGTGCCCCTCTCCCCCCACTCAAAACCACAACATCACATCACTTGGCCACTTTGTTAGAAATGCAGAATCTCAGGTGCAACCCCAGACCTTCTGGATCAGAGATACAGGGTGGGTCCAGCAAAGTATCTTAGAACAAATCCAGCAGGTGATTATGGTACCACTGTGGTTTAGAACCACTGGCATAAAGGACAATGAAGATGTGCTTGGGTGACTGGAGAAGACAGCTACTCCACAAAGAATTATAGCTAATAACCACCTGTTTGTTCCTGAAATGTTATGACCCTCCAGGACCCCAGCTGCATAAGCCATTCTGATTCTTATGTTGCTGAGTACTTCTAACTGCATTTCACTGGGTTGTAACTATTTTTTTTTTTTTTTTACATCAGGGGTTGTTAGCCTCAAAGGAATCCTAGATATAAATTGTTCCTTTCTGTTCCCTTTCTGTTTCCTCCCCAAGAAATTAAGGAGTTTAGGGAGCTTTCTGTCTTAATTGATTTTCCATTCAAAAATATACTTTTATCGTTTTGAAAAATATTTTTTTCATTTACACCTTTTTTTTCCTACTCATTTTAATTTGATTTGCTTAAGGATGTGTACTTAGTTTTCTAACCTAAAGCTTTGGCTACCTGAGGCGTGCCAAGGACTTTAGTTTTGGACATTATATTTGGTAAAACCAACCACGGAATTTTGAAGATCTTCCAGGAAACCTGAGGTTTCAGTATAAATTGCATATTGCACAATTTGGCTTTTCACCCAATCTTCCCATGTAGTTTCACCTATCAGAGGAAAAAATTGCTATACACCATTTGAATTTTTTAAGTATGCCACATTGTGAGATAAGTTTTGCCTTTGTTTATCCATTATATTTGAAAAATGTTTTTCCTTTCTTTCCTTTCCTTTCCCCTCCCCCTTTCCTCTTCTCTCCTCATTTAATTTTGTTCTTTACTTCTTGATACCAGAAAAGTCTTTTGACTTCTTTAAAAAATGGAATAAATGTCTTTGAAATAAAATGTCAAAGACTTGAGGGGCGCTTGGGTGGCTCAGTGGGTTAAGCCTCTGCCTTCAGCTCAGGTCATGATCTCAGGGTCCTGGAATGGAGCCCCACATCGGGCTCTCTGCTCAGCAGGGAGCCTGCTTCCCCCTCCCCCTCTGCCTACTTGTGATCTCTCTCTGTCAAATAAATAAATAAAATCTTTTTTAAAAAATGTAAAAGACTTGAAAGAAGAATATGAGAATTAGAGTCAAAGGTGAAAGAGGCGTGGTTAACACCTAAAGGGGAACAAGAAGTCTAAGTTTTGCATGCCTGACAGTTTGAACTAGAAGGTGGCATAGTTTCAGAGTGTAGTGTTGGGAACCTTGAGTCTGAGAGGGGGTGTATGGCATCCTGAGTCACGGGCTGTATGGAGTAGCCATAATGTTTATGAGGAATTATGTCTGGGTCAGTCACTCACCAGCTGTTTGACTTCGTAGGTTTGTTATGCCCTGTTGCTGAAATTTGTTTTTGTATTCTGTAAAATCTTACAGAAAATATCCATTTTTCAGGGTTGTCATGGGACAAAGAGAAAACATACATGTAGAGAAGGCTGATTCTCAGCAATGGGATGCTCACAGTTAGTATATCCTGATGCTTTTAGTTGTAGTTCATCTGTTTTCATAGTTGCATGGTACTTCAGTGAATTAAAACACCATATTTATTTATCCATTCATATGGCAAAGGATAATTTGGGTGATTCCAGTTTTTTGTTAGTGTAACGTAATGAACATTCATGTGTATCTCTTCTGACATACATATACAAGGCTTTAGTGGCACAAATAGCTGAGACTGGAATTGCTGGGTACTGTGGTATAAGCATCTTTCCTAGAGGATGCCAGATTGATTTTTAAGTGGTTATACCTAGTGACACTTCCACTAGGAGAATATAGGACTTCTCCCTTTCTCCACATCTTTGCCAAAAGCTGGTGTTGCAGATTTTAAAATTTTGGCAAATTTGATGGGTACCTCATGTAGTCTCATTTAGCATTCCCCTGATTTCCGATAAATTGAGCATATTTTAATATACTTTGGGGTCATTTGTGTTAATTTTTTAAAGAAATACTTGTTCAGATCTTTTCCAAAATATTCTATAATTCTGTTTTTATTTTGGTTATTGATTATGAGTCTTTTAAATTTCTTTATACCATTATTATTATTAAGTAGGTCCCACATCCCGAATGGAGTCCAGTGCAGGGCCTGAATTCAGGGCCCCAAATCAAGACCTGAGCTGAGATCAAGAGTCGGATGCTTAACTGACAGAGCCACACAGGTGCCCCTGATTCACAGGAGTCTTTTAGAATCCAATCCTTTTCTTCTTCTCCTTTTAGAATCCAATCCTTATCTTCTCCCACTTTTTGGCTTATGTTGTTAATTTTTGTAAATGATGTCCTTTGACCTATCTGTAGGATTTCTCATTCTTTTAAAATATGGTTTGCATTTTGTGCTTGTGTTTTGCTTAAGAAATTCTCTACTTCCCAGAAAGTGCAAAGATAATTCTTTAGACTCTATTTTAAAGCTTTGCTTTTCAGTCTTTAAATCTCTTAAAATTGATTTTTATATATAATCTTTTATTATAATATATATAATATATAATATATTATATATATAATAAAAATCTTTTATTATATATATAATATATATTATATATATAATATTATTATTATTTGATATGTAATATAAATTTTATATAATCAATGTAATTTTTTAAGCTGCATATCCACCATTTATTGAATCATCATTTCACTGCTCTATGTGATAAATTCTGTCATTCATCAAGTTTTCATGTGAGGGTGGGTCTGTTTATAGGGGTATTGTGTGTCCTTAGTTTGTTTCTGTTCTCATTTCACATTGTCTTACTTAGCACATATTTAAAATAAATGCTAGTGGCACACTTCATTTCCTTCTTATTCTTTTTTGGGATTGTCCTAAATATTAGCCCTTTGCTTTTCTATATAAATTTTAAAGTAGCTTAAGAAGTTACATACACATATGTATACATAACATGTTGCAATTTCTCTTGGAACTGCCTTGAATGTATAGAAGAACTTAAGGAAGAATTTCCAGTTTTGTGAATGTTTGTCTTCCAATCACCAAATAGGAATTTTCTATTTATTGAAGTTGCAGCTTACTATTCTTTTTTGTTATCCTTGGAATTTTCATCAATTACTTTTTTTTATAGTATCAGTAATACATTCTAGTTTTGCTTGTTGGTATTAATCCAGAGTCTAAGCATTTTTCTGTGAAGTGCTGATACATGTTTTAGGATATTTAGTCCAGCATCCCACCAGAAGTAGAAGATCTATGTAGAGTATTTTTAAATGAAGTTTTCTATTCTTTTTAAAGATTTCATTTATTTATTTGAGAGACAGAACAGGTAAGAGAGAGAGCATGAGCATGGGGAGGGGTAGATGGAGAGAGAGAACCAGATTCCTTGCTGAGGAGAGAGCCCAAGATGCAGGACTTGATCCCTGGACTCCTGGGATCATGATCTGAGCCTAAGGGAGACATTTAACTAACTGAGCCCACCTAGGCACACTGCAGTTTTCTATTTAAGTATGTGTGAATACTTTAAGTTTAGTTTCTCTGCCAACCTGTATATGTATACTTATAAAAATTATTTAATTATTTTGTAGGTGGAAAAATGATAACCAATAAAAGATCCCAGTTTTGGTTAGGAGGAATTTCACGAAGTAAGTCTGAAGGAAATTTGTTTGACATGGAAGCTCAAAAATCCTCAAGAAATTTCCATCTTACAGGTACGAGAATCTATAACTTGTAATTTTTTTTATCCAGCATTGATAACTATTGGAAGCTTACCTCTGAAAAGAGCTACAGAAGATTAAAAGAATTATAAAATTATCAAATTATCATGCAAATACTTACACTATCACTTAAAAAATGAGCAAAATGAAATAGCACAGTCAGCAGATTATATAAATCTTCTGAGAAAGCAAAAATTCATTTTTAAGTGAATAATATATGCAGTGATATATGCAGTAAATATAATAAATTTGGGGGTAAATGAGATCTCTAGAGGTTGAACTGGGCTAAGAAATTTTCATGAAGAGTGAAAGAATTGAACTGATCCTCAGAGGAAAGGTATGATTGAAGAGAGTTAGATGAAACCAGATCGAAAGAAACATGAAAATAAGAGAAATACAACTTTTATTTTTCAAATGCACATTCTAATTTTTAATGTGTGATGCTTAACACCCATTTCAATTAAGATATAGCTCTCTGTGTATTAAACAAAAAATCTGACAGTTTACTTGGATTCACTTTTCAATTTTGGCTGGCCAGTTGGGCTTTCGTTTTCATGAAAGCTGTACCAGTTTCACCAAGACCACAGAATCATTACCAATATTTATTGAGAAATGACCAAGTATGAATTGCTAAACATTTAAAAATGACTAATACTTGTGAGATATAGAAATTCCTTATGGTTCATATGTAAATATTTTCATGTGTTGCCAATTCTTAAAAATATTCACTTTCTGAAGTAATAACATGTTTTCACTTTATAGCCGTAAGCCTATTCTTTGTCATTTTAAACTTGGAAAAGCTCAGTGAATTCCTTCAAATAGTAAATCTAAAGGTGATCTATTTTTCAATGTTCATTTTCATGAAATGTTTTTCATGAAAAAATTTCAACATTATTAAAATTTATCAGAGCAAAGCTACAGGGAATAATCTAAGAAATACATTACTGTCTAAATTGGCATATTGTTTTTTAATTACTTTGGCTATTAACAGATGCATTTGATTTTTTTACATGGGGACTATTATAAAAGAAAAACATTAAATGAATATTCTAGATATAATGAGGCTGACTATTCAGTGTTTAGAAAAATTTGGATAGTTGACTGAATTATTTTGTTTGTTCAGAGGTTTTCTTCTGTGAAAATGAAACATAAAACAATAAGGCATACGTGTATGTAGTCTGGGTAATTTTCAAGGAAATGTGTTCAAATGATTATTATCTAAATTTTTGAACATTTATTTGTAAATTACAGTGTCTTAAGAAAAAGTAACATTAAACAAAGTCAAAATATACTGGCAGAACATTTTCTCTTTCCTCATAACATGAAAATTTGAGCAAATTTAACATTAATTTTGTAGGAGCTATTAGATTGGAGATCAAAAAGCAAAATAAAAAGTGTTGAATTTTTAAGCTATAATAATAATTAGTTGGTTATATCTCAGGATGCCACCTCACTTCTGTTTTGCTTTGTTTTTGTCTAAATAACAAGAATCTACAGACCCAGGATTTCTTCTCAATTGGCTGGATCCTTTCACATGTCAGGGCAATAAGGCTTCCAAGGTTACAAATCCATTCTGGAATGAACTGTCTGCTTCTAACCCGTTTTTGGATGACATTACTCAGCTAAGAAACAACCGGAAGAGAGAGAATATTTCCATCTTGAAGGAAGATCCTTTTCTTTTTTTTAGAGAAATAGAAACTGGAAATTCTTTTGATTCCTCTGGTGATGAACTAGATGTGCCTCAGTTACTCAGGCAGTCTTCCTCACGGACATCTGCAAGATCTAAAAGTGTTTCAGAACTTTTGGACATTTTAGATGACACAGCACATGCCCATCAGAATATACATAACTCTGGCCAGATACTAGAACAAGACTTAGAATGGCTTCAGAATGATAGAGAGGCTTATAAAATGGCTTGGTTAAGTCGACGCCAGCTGGCCCGTTCCTGCCTGGACTTGAATATAATTAATCAGAGTCCGGGATGGGCCCAAACACAAGTAGCAGAGACGGTGATAGTTTGCAAATTAAGCCACCAAGGAGGGTCAGTACAATTACCTGAATCAGGTATCACTGTTCATGTGCCCCAAGGCCATGTAGCTGTGGGAGAATTCCAAGAGGTGTCTCTAAGGGCATTTCTTGAACCTCCACAAATGCTTAACCATGATCTTTCATGCACTGTAAGCCCACTGTTGGAAATCATGTTAGGCAACCTAAACACAATGGAGGCTGTTTTGCTGGAGATGAAAATAGGGGCTGAAGTGAGAAAGGATCCTTTCAGCCAAGTCATGACAGAAATGGTGTGTTTACACAGCCCTGGTAAAGAAGGTCCTTTCAAAGTGTTAAACAACTGCTATATTTATAAAGACATCATCCAAGTCAAGCTAATAGACTTGAGCCAGGTGACGTACCTCGTGGTTGCTGCACAAATTAAAGCTATTCAGTCACCAGCTGCCACCATTTGGGATTGTATCCACAAAACTACCTCCATTGGAATTTATGGGCCCAGATATATTCATCCCAGTTTCACTGTTATTTTTACAGTTTGTGGACATTGTTACATGCCAGGAAAGCTTACAATCTCTGATATTAAGAAAGGTGGAAAAAACACATCTCCCGTTGTGTTTCAGCTCTGGGGGAAACATTCGTTCTTACTTGACAAGCCACAAGATTTAAATATTTCTGTTTTTTCATGTGATCCTGATTTTGAAGTAAAGGCAGAAAGAGAAAGGAAAGAAATTAAACAAAAGCAGTTGCTAGCAGGCGAAGTAGTTCATCAGCAGTTTTTATTTTCCTTAGCTGAATCCAGAGAAATGCACATATTTGTTTTCAGTGTTCAGGTGGAGCCTCCCAATGGTAGAGCAGTTACACAGTTCTTTGTCACTACACCTGATCCAGCTCCCAATCTTAAAAGGCTCTCAAATCGGTTAGGCAATTTGCAGGAAGAGAAGAAAATCAAGTCTGCTCCATTATTGCCAGCAGTGTGTGTGAAGTACCCCACATTTCAAGATAAAAAAATGAACTTTACCAACTATGGGATAACTGTGAAGACAGTGCTAAGACAAAAAAAGATTGACTACTTACTTGAGTATTTCAAAGGGGACACAGTAGCTCTTATTGGAGAGGGTAAGGTAAAAGCCATTGGGCAGTCCAAAGTGAAAGAATGGTATGTGGGAGTCCTGAGAGGTAAGGTTGGACTTGTACATTGCAAAAATGTCAAGGTGATTGAAAAAGAACAAGTAATATCTATGTCCAATAATGTCTTCACAACCAGAAATCTTCTTGAACAAATTACCCTACCCTTTAAAAAACTGACTTACATCTACTCAGTTGTATTGACTTTGGTATCAGAAAAAGTTTATGATTGGAAAGTTTTAGCTGATGTCTTAGGTTACTCACATCTGGCACTAGAAGACTTTGACCAAACACAAGCTGACAAAGAATCAGAAAAAGTTTCCTATATTGTAAAGAAGTTAAAGGAAGATTGCCATGCAGATAAAAATACCAGGAAGTTTCTTTATGAACTTATTGTGGTGAGTATTGCTTGTTCACAGTAATTTGTTTACTGTAGAGAATTTTATTAGCTTGGGAATATTTATAGAAACATATGAGAGAAGTTAAAAAATTCTCAGCAGTTTCAAATAAACTAAAGTTACTTTATAGCAAATATAGATATTTTCTTACAAGGTCATATAATTGATTTCTTAGTTTTAAAATTCAAGTGTGATTTTTCCCAGAGTTCTGTTTGTGCTAGAATATAGCAGTTAAGAGATCCCTTCTCTTCCTCTCTCTCTGCCTGTCTCTCTGCCTATTTGTGATCTCTGTCTGTCAAATAAATAAATAAAATCTTAAAAAAATATATCAGAGCATCTCCAATAACATGAAAATAGATAAAGGCAAATAGTCAGGGCCCCTGGGTGACTCACCTCAGTTAAGCATCAGACTCTTGGTTTTGGCTCAGGTCATGATCTCGGGGTTTTGAGATTGGGCCCCTGTGAGATAGAACCCGGAGTCTGCTTGTCTCTCTCCCTCTGCTTGTGGCCCCTGCTCGTACTTTTTAGGGTGCCTGACTGGCTCAGTTGGTTAAGTTTCTGACTCTTGATTTCAGATCAGGTCGTCGTGATCTTAGGATCCTAGGATTGAGCCCCCTGTTGCGTTCTGTGCTCTGTGTGGAATCTGCTTGAGATTCTCTCTTTCCCTCTCACTCTGCTCCTCCCCCCTGCTCTCTAGTTCTCTCCCTAAAAATAAATAAATAAATCTTTAAAAAAAAAAGGCCAACTGAAACAAGATTAATTAGCTTGTCCATTCTTATAGGTTCACTAGTGTTATTTTTAAAATTTGCAGTGTTTTGTTTTTAAAACATATTGTCAAAATTTAAAAACCCATATTATCAATGTCTTCACTTTATCAGTTTAATATTCTTCTCATGTGTGTGATGCATCACAACCCAAAAAGTGATATTGCTAACTTTCTTCTTAATCTTCATGTTTTAATAGAACTTTCAGGATCTTTTTTTTTTTCACCATAGCATTTACCTCAGTGTAAGGCTCAGTGGAGAGTTATAAAGAAGTTAAAGAACTGGTTTGCCTTTAAAGTGGAAATACAGTATTTTATAAAAGTAAAGAGAAAAACCAAAAGTATATTCCTAAAAGTGGTTATAATATGAATGTATAAATAATAATAATGATAGCTAGCAATGCTGTAGGGTTCTGTATGTGTTTGACCCTGTGTAGAACTCTCCATACACATCTCTCACTTAGCCGACAACTCTTTGGAGGAAGTGCAGAAGCTTCATCTTACCAACAGAGTCTTGGAAGGCTGGGAAACTTGCCCAAGATCCCACAGTTGGTTAGCATCAGAGACAAGGTTTGAGACCTTTTTGGTTCCAAACCCACCCTTAAAACTACTCTACTTTCCTAAAACAGTTATGAATGCGTGTGTGTGTGTGTGGTGTGGTGTAGAAGCTTGTGTGACTTACGTGTACTGGTGTGTAGTTAATGCCGTTGTAACTGTGCAAGGCCAGTGCCCTGTGAGAGATGGCTAGGATTACCCAGGCGGGTTCACGGAGAGGACAGCTCTCACCCAGGTGCATGTGGAGGATAGAGATTTCTGGAGAAGAATTTACTTTGAGACACTAACAATAATTTAACAAGAAATTTTATATCTAAAACGTTTTCTTTCCTGTATTATTTTTATGATTCTACAGTGATACTGATGGGGTTAAATTTTCCAAGCCCCAGTATCCGGTGTTTTAGGACATTGTGCTGGGTTCTCCACTGAGGACATTCAGAGTCATTGGCTGATCTACCTGCTTGAAGCTGCGTGTGCCTTTTACAGCAGCTCATTACCTCTCATTATCTCTGCATTAGCTCATGTTCAGCATGGACTCATGAAGGCTTGATTTGAAACTTGCTTTCTTTGTTCTCTTAGTGACAAAAAAAAAGGTTATTTTGGTCAAATGGCCTGGAAATTGTAGCCTAATAATATCTGCTCTATATTGGTGTATACTAATTAAGTGAGTGGCTTTGGTAACTAACTGAACAGTGATGTTGGAGAACTCACTCAAGGGAGTAGTTCCTAAAAACTCATACCACACCTCAGTGAAGGCTTCAAGATTTCTATGGAAGGAGCTTGGGCCTGGTTATCTGACCAGAAGATGATGGAGGGGTATAGAGGCCATCTCTTGAAACTTTATCTGCATAATAAGTATGTGTTTTTCTTGAGTTATGTATTAATTTGAAGAGCTGGAAGGGAACTAATAAAGACTGTGGGTTCAAAAAACCCTCAGACATTTCTAGACATTGAGACTGGTTGTCCTCATATAGTTGACCCTTGACATTTCCTAAAAGCACTTGGATATCTGATTCAATTTTCCTAAAGATTGTAGGCATCTAGAGAAGGTGGTATTACCACTGTATCCATTTTAAAAATCATTAAACAGTGATATTTTGTGATTTATCTAAAGCCCTATACTTTGTGGTATTGGATTTTAAATTCAGATTGTGTAACTCCAAGTGTAGATTTCTTTTCCTTAAACAAGAAACTAGAATAAGCATTGCTAAAACCATTCCACAATTTACTTAAAGCACTTTCCAGGGCCTCCTGGCTCAGTGCTGCTTTTTTCCTGAGATCATAACTCCTCACCGTAAATTATGGACCAATACAGTCAATGTATAAAAACCATGGTGATCTTTCTAACGCTTCCATAGCCATGTTTATTCTATGGACTTTACTAGTTGCCGTACTTGGTCACTCATTTTTACTTATTGTTTCATAGTGATGGATAAAGCTTTTTAGTGCTGTTAAAAGACAAGGCATTACCACACACATTTCTTTGCTTGTTTGAACAGGGAAGAGATATAGATAGGTCTAATTCCATGTTTTAAAAATATATTCATGGCAAAGGGAAACTCATAGATTTGTCTGAAATATGCATGGTGATTGACAAAGCTCAGATGCTTTACTAAGGAGGGAAGGGAAGGGAAGATTCTCTGGTGGGTTTCCATTTTGCATCGTTGAGGACTAAGTGTTTTATCTTTTAATACGTTGTGGTTCTATTTAACACAGTTAAACTGGTTCTGAAGGGAGATAGTTAATTTTCTGAAGTCATAAATATCTACAGCTTTGTTCAAAGTTGTAGGAGTATCTCATTTTTGTGCAAGAGGCATTATTCTGGGGAGTTTTAAATCACATTTTGATGAAAAGTAGAGTAATATTTACCAGCATCAGTGTGCTTATTCTTTAGAGAAATCCTGTAGCCAATTCTCTGGTAAGGAAAGGAATTATTTTTTTGCAGAGTGAATAATCATCCCTGGGTTGATAAATTATAGACTGCTAGAACCTCAGGGTATCTTTGTAAGTGTCTAGTTCAACTTCTTCCTTTTCCAATTAGGATATTAAGAAACATATTAGTTGAGTGGTTTACCCAAGGCCCTATAATTAGTCACTGAGTTGGGCTTAAATCTCCCCTAATTTTGGTCTAGTCATATCCTCTGTACTTTGCTGATTGGATTTTCTTAAAAGCAAATCAGCTTTTTGAATTTTAGAAACCTCAAATATACATGTGGTGAGAAAGATGATGCCAGTTTCTAGAAAATATAATGAAAATTTTTACTTACAGGAGAAAGCCGAAATTAGTTGATTTTAACTATGATATGTAATTGTTGCTGTAGGCTCTGCTGAAGATGGATTGCCAAGGGTTAGTAGCACATCTCATCCGAGAGGCTGCTATTCTGACTTCAGCTGTCAAGCTTGGAAAAGGCTGGAGAGAACTAGCTGAAAAGTTAGTACAACTCACAAAGCAACAGATGGAAGCATATGAAATTCCTCACAGAGGAAAAGCTGGAGATGTTGCTGCTGAGGTAAGATTTCTCTTCGTCTAATCAAATAGTAAAAATTACAGATCAAGTAAATCAAATGTAATCAAGCCTACACCACATACATGGATTAAATGAGGGAGTGTCTAGAGGATCCACTAACTGAAGTCACTCCCCCATAATCATCAACATTATCTGAAATATACACACATCACTCTTCAAAGGCATCAAGAGCCTTTAAAATACATTGATGTTTCTTCTATTGGATTGCATATTAACATGGTTTTTGCTCAAATAATTGGACCAAATTGGATAGCTAGTCAGTCAGTAAGCAGGGCTATAAGAACTCGAGGCAGGAACAGATAAACTTTGAAGGGAGGAAATGGGGCCAAATCAGAACAAAGGAAGAGGATAGCACAATAAGCACTTATCAGCCTTAGTCACAGAATTAGTCATTTGTAATAAATAATGTTTAGTGACAAGCATTAAGGAAATGGATGGTGTGGGGTTACTGGTAATGAGAGCTAGAAACATCTAAGAGCTTCCTTACCTCTTTCACAATTTTGTATACAGCAAGAGCTATAGACATCAAATACAGAAGAACAACACTTCCTTCAAAGTATTCACCATGCAACTATTTTTATTAATATTAAAACAAATGTATATTGGTGGGCCTAACTAGGTAAATATTTTCTCTATTTATCATAAAGAAAGTGAGTCCATTTTTATTGACTTAAATGGAAGTATTCCAGTGATGATCACATATAAAATGTTCTTTATCTTTCTCACATGAGTGAAAGCATTTCCAGGATATTTCGGTTAAGGAAAGGTGATCTTGGATTAGATGATGACTTGGTAGGAGGCAGAAGCCATGTTCCCCATTTCCTATTTGGGCATAGAGATGGGTTTTAATTTCTTGAGAAAATTTTCTTATTTTGAAACAAAACAACTATGCCAGCTGGATTAACAGAACAAGACAACCTTTCCATGAAGCTTGAGAGTCAAATCAAGTCAGTTGAATCCCAGCAGCTGCAGTAGAAGCTTCAGGGCTCCTGGAGCCTGGCTCTCCAGCAAGGACTCCCATAAACAGACTCTTTAGCCAAGAGCATCCAAGACCTATTTCCCCCTTATAGGTTACATCCCCTTTACAGACTACATTTATCTTTGTACACTGAAAGGGACATTACAACCTCGAAGTGAGTTTTTAGTGTATGAGCTAAAAGACAACAAACCTTTAAGAAGGAGGGAAAAAAAAGACAACATTATGAGGGATATACTATTCCGATATTTAAGTGAAATTGATTAAAAAGCTGTCTAATTGAGATACCACCACCTAACAGAATGGCCAAAATCCAGAACACGGATGACACTGAATGCTGTCGAGACTGTGGAACAATAGGAACCCTCATTCACTGCAGGTGGAATGCAAAATGGTAATGGCCACTTTGGAAGACCCTTTGGCTGTTTCTTACAAACAAAACATACCCCCTTACCATATGAGCACTCAGTCACAGCCCTTGGTAGTTATCCAAAAGAGTTGAAAACTTTTGTCCACACAAGTCTGTAGGTATATGGATAAATAGACTGGTGCATCTATGGCTTCTCAGCCTTTCAGCTAAGATCAAGTGTAATATACTGGTACATCTAAACAATGGAATATTATTCAGTACTAAAAAGAAATGAACTACCAAACTGTAAAAAGACATGGAAGAACTTTAAATGCATATTACTAAGTTAAAGAGGCCAATCTGAAAAAAAAAAAACCAAACCTTTACACTGTATGATACTAAATATATGACATTCTGAAAAAGACAAAACTATGGAGACAGCAAAGAGATCAGTGGTTGCCAGGTGTCAGGAGGGAGAAATGAATAGGCAGAGCACAGAAATTATACTGAGTGAAAATACTCAATATAATATCATAGTGATGGATATATGTCATTATACATTTGTCTAAACCCACAGCATATACACCACCACAAGTGAACGCAAGGTGAACTGTGGACTTTAGGCAATTATAATGTATCACTGTAGATTCATCAACTATAACAAATGTACCCTTCAGGTGGAGGCTCCTGATAATGGGGTAGGCTGTGCATGTGTATGAGTGGGATTATACATGAAAAATCTCTATACTTTCCTATCAATTTTGCTGTGAACCTAGAACTATTTTTAAAATGATTCATTTTTTAAAAGTTGCCTAGTTGGAAGCCAGACTTTTTTTTTCTTAGCAAGGCTTTGTTTTTAAAAAAAAGGTTTTCTTGAGAATTATTTACCAGAGAGAGTTACTTATTCTCTCAGGTTTCAGAAACGTCTAACTTCTCTCTAACTGTGAATGTTTATATTTTGTCTTCCCCCAAATCTTGACGGAAGCCAACAAACAGCCTACTTTTCCATTATTCGCTTTTGCACAGTCCAAATCACAAATGACTAAGTCTATGTCTGAGTTTGATAAAATACTCAGAAGCAGGAAGGGAAGTTCCTAGATGCCTTTCTAGAGGTTATCATTCAACTAACTGTAGCAAGGCTAACAATCATCACTCTGATCTGTGTTATTAAATGCTTAGAAAATTCTGCATGGTATATCCCAACTTATGGGAGTCTTTACCTGTTAGGCCACTTAAACCAAAGGGTAAATGTATGCTAATTTTTAACAGCTGTACAATTATTTTTCTCTCAGGAAGGAGCTTATTTTTAAAGGTGATCAGTTTACAAGTCAAGAAATGATTTCAAAACACGCTGATATTAGTTCTGGGTAGAGTGTGCAGAGGGAGGGAACCAGCATCAGGGCAGGGAGATAATGAGGCCTGGTGGTTCCCATGTGGCTTCTGTTTCCTTTATCTCACTTCCTCAGAGGGCACACTTCCCAGCAATTCCTCTCTATGTGTGCCAATGTCTACAATTGGGCTCTTTCACTCACTTTACTTCTTCTTCAATTTCTCCCCTTTCCTTTTGTTCTATTTTTATTCTATCTCAGAGACAGTATCTGGCACTTACTCTGGGGCAGACACTGCTCCAAGAGCATCACAAAAATTAATCCTTATTTAATCCTTACAACAAAAACTTCTGGGGCAGATACTAATACTATCTAAGATGCGGAGAGGCTAAGTCACTTGTTTAAACATATGGAGCTAGGAACTCATAGAACCAGGTTTGGAGCATAGACTTTGGCTTTGGGGCCCTTGTACTTTAACTATTATACTCTGCCCACCCACGCCAAATCCACCATGGTGGCTGAGTGGCAGGGCCAGACGTAGTCAGGACTGGGTGGGGGGTGGTGGTGGTTAAAGCACTCATTTCACTTTTTCTTTTTCTTTTTTCAAGCCGTCATATGATACTACCAAAATTTGCCTTTACATTTTCATTAAACTTCAATCCAATTAAAGAATAGAGATTATTTGTGGTATGTCAGATTTTCCTTGAGTACTTTTGCCCATTTCTCATTCTTTTATGAGGTGAAAAAGAAAAGCTTCTCTCTGGGGGTGCCTGGGTGGTTTAGTTGCTTGGGTGTCTGCCTTCAGCTCAGGTCATGATCCCAGGGACCTAGGATTGAGTCCCACCTAGGCTCTGTGCTCAGCAGGGGGCCTGCTTCTCCCTCTCCCCCCATCTGCTACCCTGCCTGCTTCTGCTTTCTCTCTCGCTCCCTATCAGATAAATAAATAAAATCTTTTTTAAAATTAGTGAAAAAAGAGAACCTTCTCCCTGGAGACTTCTGAGAATGTCACTTTTAAACTAACTGTCTCCCTTAGTTATAAGAAATGTTACTCAACTTTTCTAATGAAATTTCATTTCCTACGTAAAAGCAAAGCAACAAAACTTGGACCCTGATTCTGAGGGAAATATGTTTGTCAGAGTATTTCTTTTGAAAATAAAATACATTTATGCTATATAGAGGTGTTTAATCATTGCCAAGGTTCTCCTGTGAAAGTTAATGAAAATTCATTGGAGTTTTTCTGAAGATATATAGAGCTTTAATTCAAAAAACAAAATCAACAAAATACTAGAAAAATAGCCTACTTAGAGAAAATTGGATTTTACAAGCGGAAATGCTGGGGATGTCAGAGCTAAGATATTCTCAGGCCTAAATTGCATACTCTTTACCTATCCTTCTGGGGATTAATAGTGTATATGACATATTTCCTAGCCACTGTCTTCCATTGGCCCCTGCCAAACAATAAAGGATATGCTCTTTCCATCTCATTCGATAAGAGCAGTTATTTACCAACGACACTAAAACATCACTTCTTCTTATCAAATTACCTTCTACCCCACTGGGCTCCACCTCAGCCACTGACACAAATAGGCCTGTCAAGGCTGATTTCTTATCTGACCTGCCAGAATGGGCCACCCTAACTATGGAAGTCTGAGGAAGTCAGCATTGCTAATTGTAATTTATTCTCATACCAGAAACTACTCACCTATAGAGTTATGACTGGCACTGTGTATTTATAAGTCTTTTTGTAGTCAACACTCAATCAGTGTTGAGTGTTTGAGAGAAAATCTGATTTTCTGTTTTATCTTCTAGCTATAACTTTGTCCCTCCTCATTTTTGACTGGCAGCTATAGTGCTCCAAGCACTTTATTGGAGGTCTAGATTTAAAATGACAAAATAGTTATTCCTCAAACAGCTAATTTTATTTATTTTTATAGATGAATAAAAATTCTATATGGAATTCTTCCTACTTATTTAGTATATTTCCTCTGAATCCTTACTCTCAGTATTTAATTCATCTGTACACTTAACACATTTACTAGGACTATCAGTTCTTAACACTGGAGCATTAGGAGCTACAAAAATCACAAACAGAATGAAATATGTGACTTTTTTCTCTCTAAGCCAAATTTTATTTGGCCTGGGAATTAAGATAAAATGTTATTTATTATTTATTTTTTTAAGAGAGGGAGAGAGGGAGTGAGGGGCAGAGGAAGAGGGAGAGAGAATCTTAAGCAGGTTCAATGCCCAGCACAGAGCCAGATGTGGGGCTCAATCCTACGACTCTGAGATCATGACCTTAGCCAAAATCAAGGGTCAGTTGCTTAAATGACTGAGTCACCCAGGCACCTCAATACTTGAGGTGTTTTATTTTAAAGAGGCATATGATTTGATGCTGAAATAAATGAAAATGAAAATAGTAATAGTTGTTGCAATTTATTGCATGTTTACTGTGTGTCAGCTAATCATTATGAGCATTTTCTTTACCGTATCCCATTTATTTTAACAGACTTTGTAAAGAAGCCATTCTGACTATTGACTTTTCACAATATGCTGAGAGTGAATGCATTTCTGTAAATTATCCAGAATTACATGGTTATTAAGTATAGAACTGGGATCCAGACCCAGATATGTTTTACACACAGTCCTATCGACTCTGCACAATAGATGATAACTCCTTTGAGAATTAACTAAATAAAAGAATATCAAAGTGGGAAGAAGCTGTCAGCAGGCACATCTTAGTCCTAAAGGATGGGTAGCATTTGAATAATGGGAAAGGATTGGAAGGGGATTTCAGTGCTTCTGGATACCAATGACTTCTAGAGAATATGCAGACTGGAGGGAGGTACATTTAGTAATTATTGGAAGATATGGGTGGAAATATTGGTCAGAGAGACATATATTTAAAGTCGATAGAGTCTTTAATGACTCCCAGAGCAAGTGGTTAACATTCCTGGTCTGGATTCCTTGTCCAAATGTATCATCTATTAGCTCTAAGAACTTCAGCAAGTTAGTGGACTTTTCTAGAAGTATTTTTTTTAATTGTAAAATGAGGTAAAAAATACGATCTTGCTCATCAGATATTTGGAGGAGTAAATGAAACAATATATATGAAATATCTGGAACAATGCTTTGCCCTTTGCAATAACTAAATATATATTATCTATTATTTTGACTAAGAGGTGAATTTGACAACTGTGTGATGCTGAGTGATTTTAGAAAAGGAAATAAAGTATAGTAAGTTTTTAGTAATATGGCTGAGAGTAACTGTAGAAAGAATATAGGTAAGGGAAGGGTGCCTGGGTGCCTCAGTGGGTTAAGCCTCTGCCTTCGCCTCAGGTCGTGATCTCAGGGTCCTGGGATCGAGCCCCGCATCAGGCTCTCTGCTCGGCAGGGAGCCTGCTTCCCCCTCTCTCTCTGCCTGCCTCTCGCCTACTTGTGATCCCTCTCTGTCAAATAAATAAATAAAATCTTTAAAAAAAAAAGAATATAGGTAAGGGAAAAGTCAGCAATGATTTCAAGGTTTCTCTTCTGAGAAACTGGCAGAATGGTAATGCATGGGAACAAATGACAAAAAAAATCTTGGCTGGTCAGCTTTTTTTTTTTTTTTTGACCAGCTTAACCACATTTAATTTTCCTTGGAAAATATCTCTTGCAAAAGATGAAAGGCATGTCCTTGAACTCTTACGATTTTCTGGCTCATACAGCAAGTCCTGGATTCTGCTTACAGGAATGTGTCATTGTCCCCTTCTAGCCTTGGTAACTAAACGTGTGGTTTGATGGGTTTTTACAGAAAGAGATGCATTTATAATTTCTTTTTTTTTAAAATATTTTATTTATTTATTTGACAGACAGAGATTACAAATAGGCAAGAAAGGCAGGCAGGGAGAGAGAGGAGGAAGCAGGCTCTCTGAAGAGCAGAGAGCCTGATGCGGGGCTCGATCCCAGGACACTGGGATCATGACCTGAGCCGAAAGCAGAGGCTTTAACCCACTGAGCCACCCAGGCGCCCCTATAATTTCTTAAAAAATGGAAAAGTGTTATGTGGAAATTCATCTACCAGTGGTAAAATGTGTAGAATAATTGCTTAATTCTGCATTGTTTGTGCTAAGTATTTGGCACAGTGACATAATATTTTGATTATCATAGTCTATTTTGTACAATACTATAATGCTTGTTGCTGCTCTCTTTAATTTCAAAAGATACTCCATTTTTTGAAAATGAAATAAAAAAATCACATCGTAGTGGAATTTATTACTGTATTTGTATGATCTTTGGTTTAATTCTACCTTATATGTCTTATTACACACTAAAAATCAAGTAGAAATAATAATCATATTAATAAATATTAGTTAAATATTATAAAGATATCTTAAAATGAATTTAGAGACATCAATATTTGATTTAGATTTTAGATTTTTTCTTTAGATTTTTTTTAAATAAGATTTATTTTGAGGGATCACAAACAACCAGGAATTTTGGATAACCAGAGTCCAGCTAACATGTAAATCAGCATTTAACATTGAATACATTAAGATGTAAATCTGCTTAACATTGAATAAATCCATGGCTATACTTTAATGAAATGACCCTGGATTTATAGCTAGGTGACCTGACTTATCTTCCTGGTTAGTGAGTTAGTGACATAGTGAGAATGGCTTGTCCCGTAGGTTTTTCTGAGATGTTAGACTGTTCTGAGTAGATGCACTGGCAACAAGGAGTGTGTCCTCCGTCTTCCTGTGGCTTATGTTTAATCCCTGATGATCCAGGTGGGTATTCCTAGACAAAACGGAGCTGGCTGTATGCAAAGAGACTTTTCTAAGAGCATCTTACATCAAGTTTTAACCAAGTACCATCTCCCTTCTGAAGAAATAGGGACCCCTTGTGATATGTTAGCCTCCTTTCTTTTCTGAAGATAATCGTAGCCTCATCTTTAATAATATTTAGGTAGTTACCAATTACAGATGATAGAATACCCACTTGAATATTATAGATGATGAACTGAATATAGGACACATGCGATAATCGTTAATAAGGCAAATTTGCCTTAATACTTCTTCAGCTAATTATACTTAAAATGAAACATTGCTCCTAGAGTTTTATGAGGAAAGTAGGTGGGTTATGAATCTTTTAATGTGGCAAAATGTAATTATCCAAATGTAGTTAACCAGTTGCATTCTTTATGCTATTCATGTTTTACGAGCTAAAAAAAGACATAGAATGCTGTGCTCAGATCTGAATTGCTTTTATTCATGTTGCATTTTATTATCTAGAGCATTATCTAATGAGTCTTATTGGCTTCTGGGACCAAGCTCTCTAAATTTGGAAAACTATTCTTTAAATCTCTATTCCTGCTTCATTTCTTTTAACATTCAACTACTTCTTTTATTGTTCTTTTACCCTTTTCTTTGTCCTTTAATACCTGGAAGATAAACCAAAGATATAATTCTTTTAATACAAATGCCAGGACTTTGGAAACCACTAACCTTCACTAGGTTAAACGTTTACTGATGCTGCTGCTGCTTACAGAAGGAGATCAAAACACACCTCTGAGAAATTAACAGCTCCAAGCTTTTCTCAGCCTCGTGTTTCCCAGTCAAAGATGAACCCATAACATCAGGAAGTTAACCTTCAAAAAAATCTAAGAGCGAGGCCTGTGTGTCCAGTAACTGTAACAGTGATGAGAAAGCTGTGACAATTTGTTTTGTGGTTAAGAAAAACTCAGCAAAAACAAACTCTCAGGAGCATGCTCGCCTTTTGATTTGTCTAAGCATTAGTGCAGAGATTCAGCATATCATCCCTTAAATCATAACACTGAAGACAAGCGGGAGAACTATTTCAGCAGAAGAGCTATTTCAAACAGCTGAAGAGGTATAAGATAACATAAACCTGGAAGAGATCTAAGCAGTCCTCAGTCACTTCCAGCTTTTGGAGGACTTAGGTCATCCTGGAAAGAAAATTGTTTATTCTACTTATTTTATTCATTCAAACATTTCCAGAAAAAAAGTAACTGCATTTTCTCTTTAATGATTACAAAGCTGAGGATACTTTGTGGCATTTAATGTGTATTTTTGGACACAGTTTCAGAAGTCTGTAGTTAAATTAATGTATGCAAGTTTTCGCTTTCGTCTTTGCCTTCAATAGCACATGTTCACTTGCTGAATAAGGAATGTAGAATGGCATAGAAAGAAGTGCCGAAGAAATATAAGTGTAAATATTTAAGGACTTGACTCAAATATCACATAGCTATGCCACAAAGGACAGCTTATTATTTATTGCATTGATGGAAGCTGGATTTTTGTCATGCTTTGTAAGGCATGGTGTAAAAACTCCTAACACGGATGATTGTAACCTCTCCATGTGGTGTCACTGAATATGCAGTTGGGAGGTTATGTGAACATCAGGCTCTAAGAAGCTGCTGTGAGCTGAATGTCTTTTCTGGGATGCTATCAGTCCTTGACTTTTGCACCATAAAGTACCCTACTTCATTTTCTATTACTCTGACACCAGGTTCTCTCCATCTTTTTATTGCTTCTATTTCTTATTCGTGATCCCTAACTGTAGACTGTAATTGAGGGTTAAATTTTCCATCCCTTCATTTTCTTCCCTGGCATTTTCCTCCATTCATGCTTTCATCATCACTTTAACTTTTGGCTGCTCCCTGGGAGGTCGTATCTCTATTCTAATGTCTTACTGAAGCTAGAGATACTCCCTCCTTCACCTCATATGCAGTAAGGCTAAAGCTAGATTCCTAATCTTTCTCTTATCCCAAAATTACCCCTTCGTATCCTATTAAAAAGTGTTAAATGCAAACTATATGCCAGATATTTCAGGAGGTGCTTTGGACATAAACCTGGAAATTATTATCTATATTTTATAGAGTGCAAAATACAAAGCTCAGACACTTGGATTAATTTACTCAAATTGACCCATCCAACAGAGAATGTAACTCAGAGGTCAGCCCAGAACTCTGACACCAAAACCTGTCTTTCTTTATATTATGCCATAAAGCTTCTCAATCAATGGAACTATCATTTTTTATTATATGAAATTAAAATATGGAAGTAATTTTTTGAATTTTTCTTAACTGTTAGTAGTGACCAAATCCTGTCTAATCATACATTGGGCCAGTGTTTGCACAAATATCTCTCTCCCTTCTATGCTAAGAGCTTCTAAAATCCAGCCATGCCATACTCATCATTTTATTCCTTTCTGTAACAAAATTCTTTGTAGTGGTAGCAGCTCAAAATTTCTTGATTTAATAAGTGATATAATTAATTAATGAACAACAATGCATTTTGAATATATTCATTGTGCTTGTAATAGTCTTTCTCTATTATCTCTATTGAGAGCCATGAATGATGTTTTATGTAGCAGATCAGATTTACACTAAAGGGATATTCAGGTTTAGTTTGCTGCAAAGAGAAGCCAAAATGGAATGCAATATATACTCATTGTAGTATAAATCGTGAAATTTACCATTGCCCTAGTGTTTTCAGCCCAGAGCTATTGTACCCATTTCTATGTAGCTTATGGATTAGACTTCCCAGTGAGTTAAGGCAATATGCCTCCTTGCTTTTCTGACTAATTCAGAGTAGTCCTGGGAAGTCCTTTTACTCTTCCAGATGTCTTAATTAGGATCCAGACTCAGAAAGCACTCCAAATTTCTCTGAATTGAAAGAGCTGACTGAAATGTTCTATCGTTAAAATTGCCAAATGTGAGAACATTATAGGGCCCTCTGCATAAGTGAGTAGGTAACTGTATCATTGGACTTCTTCTGAATCTGTAGTTTCCAATTCCTGCATCACCTGAGTACCTTTCCTGCTTCAGACAACACCCAGGGACTGATGCATGATTGACTATGCCTCAGGGCTTTTCTATACATAGCAATCCGCTGTGCTGCAGCAAGATATGTGATGCAGAGTTTGCAGTGCAGCCATTTTGGCTGCCTCTACGAAGTCACTGACTCTGCACACAGAAGAGTGCACAACGTGAAAATTACCCACCGCGATTCTTTAAGAGACATCTGTTGTTTTGTGATATATGCCATCATCGTGGTACCAAAATGTTCCCAGTTGCTATTTATCATAAAATATCTTCAAATGCATTTTTTTAATCATTCACTTACTAAAAGATTTAGCATAAAATCTTAGAAGACTTTGGCTATAAACATCATTATTTTAAACAACATCTGACAACTTGAAAAATAATATGCCAAGTAGTTGAGCATCAAGGAATTTTAAATGAATGCAATATAGAATACAGGTTTCAAAGCTTTTGCAGAGGGTTAGTATCTATTGACTACAAATTAATCTGCTTGTTTTTTGTGCATCTTTGCCTCTGAGCAGTGACAGGCAAGATTGAATCTGCCAAAAAAAGGCTCTGTTATATGCCTCAACTCATTTTCCATTGCTGAGTTATTAGTGGTAACTAGTAACTGGAAGGTTTGGTTTCAAAGTGAATATTCAGAAAAATAGATGAAAGAACACCTCATTCACAGTCTATCAGTGATGGAAGATACAGTTCTTTATAAGCCTGGTTGGAGAGGCTTATCTTACATAAAATCTTACATAAAAAATCTGAGACCATTTGGAATGATGCACTGTGACCACCTGGACATGGTATAACTTTGGTAATCATTTTCCATTTGGTACCTTGCAGAGTCAAGCTTCATTAAGAGAGGTGAAGCTATGACTATTTGTGGTTTCTCAGGAATGCCAATTTGGACAAATAACATCAAACTGTCTTTCAATGCCTAGCCTCTTATGTAGATTGAATTGAAATACAACAAAACTCCTTATTTAGGTCTTTCATTCTTTTAATTTCAATTGTAAAGTATATGAGGCTATCAAAGCAGGGTAAAAAATTGTATCCCAAGGCCCTACTTCATGTGATATTACTGTTAATGGAGTCTCTATTTTAAGAGGGCAGCTCTGCATAATATTGAGCTCACAGTTTGTGTTCCTGCATTTTGCAAGTGATAAAATCACAAATGAGGGGCGCCTGGGTGGCTCAGTGGGTTAAAGCCTCTGCTTTCGGCTCAGGTCATGATCCCAGAGTCCTGGGATGGAGCCCCGCATCAGGCTCTCTGCTCTTCGGAGAGCCTGCTTCCTCCTCTCTCTCCCTGTCTGCCTCTCTTGCCTACTTGTAATCTCTGTCTCTCAAATAAATAAATAAAAAATCTTAAAAACAATCACAAATGAATGAGTTTAGTGAACCCAAATAAAGCTTATATTCCAAATATTCCAATTATAAGTGCATGGTTTATTTTTTCATTTTCTTAGAGAAAATTTATTTTAAGCTGGTTGTGTTTCTGTGTGTGTGTGTGTGTGTGTGTGTGTGTGTGTGTGTGTGTTCTATGATTTGTCTTGTTTGTTTAGCCTTTGTCTTTATTCTCCCTGAGCCTGGTTGCCTTGGTTACCATTACATACATGCTTGAACATGAAGTTCCTCTTTGACGTACATTTATTTCTATGGAAACAATGATGTCATTGGCATGGGTAGGTGCTCAGGGAAAGCATAAATAAGTATTCAATGTTGATCTTCCTTTTGGTCATAAGGTGATTCATTAAATTTTTTTTTAATTAGAGAACTGTATTTTTACTTTTTTTTTTACTTGATCATGAAGGTACGTTTTTCCTTGTTTATAGACTTGCTCAAATAAAATGACTTACTTAAAGAATTAAATACACCATATAGTTCCTTCTCTGATATGTGGTGTCATAAAGCTCACCACAGATACTATTACAATAAAAGAGTCATTACTTTTACTTTAAAAGGCTCTCAGAGAGTGAGAAATTTATCTCGGTAACATCTCAATATTATCAGAAAATTGTGCAAGGAATTTTATATTCAGATCAAGGCAATATACAATGTTTACATGAAGGATCAAGAAAAAAAAGGGGCCCTACTTATAGTCATTATTTTAAAAACCTCTTGGTTTAGAAACACAGGGATATATGAGGGAAGTGATACTTACTAAAACATTTTTCATGACATTAAGTAAATCCACACATAATTGGTATTCCATTTTTTTAATGTCTTAAGAGACTTTTAAAACTTCTTTTTTAAAAAGCATCTATCTTCTTCTCTGCTTTACTTCCACCCTACTCCAGTCTAATTTTTTTTTCTTTGTAGATGATGTGGAAACCTGCCTATGATTTTCTCTATACTTGGGGTGCTCACTATGGAAACAGCTACAGAGATGTGTTACAAGATCTTCAATTAGCTTTGGACAGAATGAAAAACCCTGTGACCAAACAGTGGCGAGACTTAACTGGAGCTTTAATACTAATACATTCCTTAGAGTTTTTGAGAGCAACTGCATTCTCAACTTCTGATGAAGTATAAAAATGAAGGGTATGTTCTGGGGAGGAAGGGAGAATGGTAGGGGGAAAAATGAGTGTGTGTGTGTGTGTGTGTGTGTGTGTGTGTGTGTGTGAGAAAAGAATCTCAGAAAAGTATTACTTATTTTTTTCAAGTTCGAAAAAGTATGTTTTCCCTGGTGAAAGCACAGCCTAACACAAAATTCAAAGATAGGTTTTATAATCAAATATGTATTTTTATATATGTTTCAAATGCAAACATTAAGCTGTTCTGTTGTTGCAAAAGAAAATAAAGCCCTCTGTCACTTTCAAAATTATTTTTGATTTATTTAAGTTAAAACAAATGACTCTTAGCATAATTACATCACACAGATACCCAGATAAACTAGAGGCTCCCAGGGTAAACACTGGAGTTTTACCAGTAGGCAGGTTGAGAGAGAGGAGAAGCAAACATATACTCTGTGGACAGGCACAGGGCTATAAGCTTTCTATATTTGATCTCTTTTATTTCTCAGTGGAGTATGCTAACATTCTTCCCATTTTTTATCTGAAGAGACTAAGGACTAGAGAGGACACTCAGGGCTATTTGGCAATGTGAAGTAAGTTTTCTGTCTGCAAAACCTGGTTTTATTTATCTTTCTAAAAAACATAGTACATAGCAAAATCGTAAAAATTAAAATTGCATATTAAAACTTATAGGTTTATATAGCTACTTCATTTTAAGGGAAGCTTGCTGTATTTTTTCCACCATCTTTTGGAAGGCTGCCAGAGGGAAATATGGTTTATCCTCAGAAATCTATTGTCTGTATCCACGGACTGTAGTTTTCACCATCTTCTTCCAGCATTTTGGGACAGAGGTAATCCTGCCTAACTTGGGCTTTTTTCAGGATCATAGTGCGGAGTAGTTCTTTAAATCTCAGGGACTTTTATTAAGAAGAATTAGTTTTTAGGAACCTGATTTATCACTGTTGAGTGTAGCAGTCTTAACCGCCAAAAACACTGATACCTCTGTGTGTTCATGTAAACGTGTGTGTACGTGTGTGTGTGTGTGTGTGTGTGTGTGTGTGTTTACCAGAGCGTTTCATAAAGCTTTTGGAAAACAGAGACTACCCAGGAATTTAGGCCAGTACAAATGCTAACTGCTGGTAGAGTTCACAAAAAGATGTTTTGTGCTTACTCATAGGTTAAATCCTTTGGCCATCTGCCAGCATTGATGTGTTTTGGACAGTCATTCATTTATTGTCATTTAATCAAGAGATGGAATGTGTGTACCTACTTTGTGGCAGACACATAGATGCTTGGGGTTTACAATAGAAGAAACAACATGATCCCTGACTTCAGTACTGCCAAGTGACAGAGAGAGACAAAAATTTAAAACATACAGTTTAATGTAAAATTGGATCTGTAATAAAAACTGCAAGGGACAGGCTAAGATGCCAAGGGATAGAGATATGGAGGGCCATCACAGGAATCCAAAGGATCAGGCATGTTTACCCTAGGAAAGAAATGATGAGCCCAAAGGAGGATCAGGCACTGCTTCTGGTCTGGGAGGGTAGAAGAGGCAGGTCCTCAGGCAGAAGTTGGGGCTTAGGAGATGCAGGGAGCCAGTAGGATAGGCCTAAAAGGGAGAAAGAATGAAGGAAGGAAAGACACACCCTCAATGGTAATATGATGAGCTGAATAAGGATTTTGTTTGGGGATCCTGAATAAAACATGTCCATTTGGCTAAAAAGTAAAAGCAGAATCTTTTTAGAGCTTTTAATACACCTACCCTGGGGTATTTGTTATATTGGCAAAGGTAATTTGAATTAGGTTTAAGAACAATCTTTAAGGTTTTCAATATTTATATTTGATAATAAGAGAACATAGCCTGCCCAGGGAGTTATGTACACATTCAAGGACAGAATTTATTTTAGTTGAAAATAAATGCAGAGAGAGGGGGAAAAAAAACAACAGTGTGTAAGTTCAGGACATAATCATTTTTAGTGGTGATTTTGCTTTCTTTAGAACATTCTTGGAATCTTATTAACATGTCAGCAAACCAGAGAATTTCGGGAAGCATTAGTACAGAATGAATAACTGGGTTTTTCCAGGCTCCAAGATCTGAGAAGACAGAGACCCTGTTAGCTGATTAGGGTAGTAAGATTAAACAAATCACTTCAGGTTTACAGTGCATCATGGACTGTGACTGTGGCTGGGAAGTTTAAAAAGAGTTTAAAAAATGAAAACCATGAGGTCCAACTCTAGGATGAAGCAATGGCTTAAATATTAATGTATACAAAGATATCTTACAGTCTTGCAACAAATCCTTCCAGAGAAATTTTAAACCCATGTCCAAACATTCTGTTCTTATAAATATATTCTAATATTTTTATAAATCATTTCTACCTTTCTGAATTTTATATTTTTCTTCGTATAATGGATTTCATAATCAGGAAAGATTAACTCAGTAATCACGAATTGCCTTTAATATTTGGCAGCAAATAAGGGAATTAATAAGGCACTTAAATCCCATCCTTGACATCATTAAAAACATCAAAAGCCATTGATCTAAAACTTCCTTAAGCATTTTGGAATTGGAAATATCATAAATAGTTCTTTTAGTACCTCAGGCTTTTTCTCTAATGATGCATTAGGACGGGATTTTAGTTCAGTGCTCAGCTTGTAGTGTCACAGTTTTTCTATGGAAGCCACAGGTCCTCCACTTCCTCTGTTAAAATTAAAGCCTGACTATGAGGGCAATTAAGGAGGTACAGGCAAGAGAAGATGATTAACTGTTTATACCAGTAATGGTTACAGCACGCTTTCATGTCCTGTAATGTAGGAAATACCATATGAAGTTTTGACCTTGAGGATGACTCGACTTCTGGAAGAAGCAGCATTTGCTACATGAATGGATGGCATTGGTCTAAGAAATGTCACTGCCAATAAACAGGTTTGAATATGTGACAGGAACATACAATAGGAGGAAAAAGGAAATACCATAGAGTACATTCAAATCATACTATGCTATAATTAGAAGGTTCATAACTTGAATTTTCATACAATGCTGCTGTCAATTATATTTTCTGCAATTTTTCTTAATGTCTAAGGAATGTTTGAGACAATATAAAGAAAAAATATAAATATAAGACAATATATAGAAAAAGAAAAAGAGAAATTATGTGACTAGAGGTTTTTCTAATTAAAATAGATATTTTTTTCTTCTCATTCCCACATAATTTTCTCCTCTTCTGTATGAAGTTGTTTCCCATGTACTGCTGTATACCTTAGTTTGTGAAGTTCCAAAGATCATATATTAGCATTATGCTAGGTACAGGTAACACAAAGGCATTCTTCAGAATAAGATGATTGTTGAATGTTGGTTTCTTGCATGCATATTTATTGGTCTACAACACAAAATAAAAAGTGATTATATGCACACAGGAAACCTGAATTTGCACATATGTAGCATCTGGTGTTTATCTCATATTCAGCATCAAGATTTCACTAAATGTACAGATTTGTGGCTTCTGCATATATTTTTTACATTGACTTTCTCTTTATGTATATCTAGGCTTATGTAATCCAGAAGGTTTTAAATATAACAGCTTTGCAATTCTGAATAATAGTGTCAGTTCATATATCAGGGAGTTAGGATGGGGAATCAGTACTGGATAATAATTTGTAACGCCAAAGCAGAGAATCCCAGAGCAAGCTCTGCTGTTGTAGTAGTGAATACAACAAGAATGGCTTCCTCTGCAAAACAGGAGTCTAGAGTTGAGAGCTGTGGCTTAAATCTTTGCCTGTTGCGTCCTAAGAGACCTTTGACCTGTTGCCCAGCCTCCCTAGGCTTTGGTTTTCCCACCCATAAAACAAAGGGCTTGAACTAGATAACCTCAAAAGTTCCCCATGGGTTTAAATGTCAATGAGTATTTAATGAGCAAGATATTTCATGGTCTTTTTTATTTGTTTGGCTATGCAGGAAGAGAATGTGAACTAAGACTAATAATACTAATCATCTACATCAAAATAATGTCCCCTCTGTGTGAGGCAAAGCACACATAGCACATACACACGAACATTCTAAGCACTTTACACACAAACTACCCAACTCTTCAAATAGACTAGACAATGGTGTAAGAGGGTTGCTTAGAAGGGCAGCAGCAGCTTTATGAGCAGTGACCCAAAGCACACTGCCAGACAACGCACCAATCTCCCTGCAAGGCCTTAGACCAGGCAATCTCTCCTTCAGGAAGTCTCCAATTTCAGCAGCAGCAAAATCCCCTGGCTGGCTGGCTGGAACACAGATTGCTGGGCCCCACTCCCAAATTCTTGATTTAGCAGGTCTGTGGTGGTACCCAATAACCTGCATTTCTGCTAAGTTCCCATGTGATGGAGATGCTGCTGATCCAGGGACCCCACTTTGAGAACCACTGAACTAGGGTTTCCTTCCTTTCTCTAGAAATGAAAGAATCTTTGTTAAGCCAGAAAAACTTGCTTTTAGATAAACAAATTTTTGTGTCGTTCCATCAGAGAAATCATTTTTAAATTAAAAAAAACTCAAAAATCACGTTATATGGTAGCTCCATTTATTTATATACAGTGAACTTTTCACAGTGAATTACTGCAAACCTTATTATTTCAAAATGATAATTTTGGTTGGAAAGCTAATTGAAATAATTGAGAACTCTGCATCTTGTTTGAAACATAACATTTGAGGTAATATAGGTTAATAATTTGAGATTAGTAATTAATAATTTCTATTATTAATTTCGGTGTAACTATAAAACAGTGTTAAGATGATTTTGCAGGGTGCCTGGGTGGCTCAGTGGGTTAAAGCGTCTGCCTTCGGCTCAGGTCATGATCCCAGGGTCCTGGGATCCAGCCCTACATCTGGCTCTCTGCTCGGCGGGGAGCCTGCTTCCCCACCCCCCACCTGTCTCTCTGCCTACTTGTGATCTCTGACTGTCAAATAAATAAACAAAACCTTTAAGAAAAAAAAGATGATTTTGCAAAATATATGTAATGATGCACTTGGTTCTTTTGAGAAAGCCTTGTTTTTACTGGCCCATCACTTGTTAAACTTCCTGTTGAATTAATTTTCCTTGCTGGGAAAAAAATGTTTTCAACTAATGTGATCGATGGAACCATCTATATGTCTCACTTTCATTGTAGAATTAGAGTATGATTATAGGCACTGGTTAAATAAGGTAGCCAGATGTGCTCTTTCCAATGAGTAGTTCCACATTTAAAGGGAAGGAGACTCTGAGAAGGGTGATGAATTGGCCAATTCACTTAAACATTATGTATTATAGTTCGTCTTCTGCCATCATTTCCTTTTTAAATTGTTCCTCTTTGGGTAACTAGGAGGATCTATGACTTTTTTTTTTTTTTTTTTCCTGTTGTAGAGCTATTTGAGACTGTCCTTTTGTGTCTGGAAGCAGATTTTTAAATGTTCCTCATATTTAAGTCTACATTCGAACCATGGAGTGTACTGGGACATTTAGCATATCCATTTAAATATTTTTAGTACTTAAAAATTAAAGCTTAGTCATGATGAAGTTACTAGTTTTATTTAAACTGGTTCTGCCAAGCTCAGTCTTTAAAACAGACCTCGGAATTGACAAATTTGGTGTAAGGTTGATCTTACACATATTAGGTGAAATGGCATAATGGAATAAGCTAAGAAACTCCTTAGAAAAATTCATTTTGTGGGAGGAACATACACTTTTTTTACTCCCAGGAAACAGGTACTCAGTGCTTACCCAGGCACCTTACATCACAGAGGAAAGGAAGGAAAGTGAAGGGGAGATTTAGAAGAGTTTGATTAGAGTCTAAGAAAAGGAGACTATTCAGGGACAATGGAAACTGTCTTCCTCTCTTTGTGGGGTGTGTGTGTGTGTGTGTGTGTGTGTGTGTGTTTAAATGGAAAGTATCTCAGTTCTTTCTCCTTATCTGATCAATAATAAGTTACAAATTAACTGATGCTTGGTTTTCTCCAAGATAGATTTCACACTGCTTCAGGTTGCTCTTCAAAACAACTAAGAAAGTTCAGCTAAATCAAACACAGCAGCCCTATGTTAAGACCATCGCTTTGCAGGCTATCTGGAGCTGGTGTCAGAAAACCCCTTTCAAACTGGCTTAAGCATTGGGGCGCCTGGGTGGCTCAGTGAGTTAAAGCCTCTGCCTTCGGCTCAGGTCATGATCCCAGCGTCCTGGGATCCAGGCCCACATCCGGATCTCTGCTCAGCAGGGAGCCTGCTTCCTCCTCTTTCTCTGCCTACTTGTGATCTCTGTCAAATAAATAAAATCTTTAAAAAACAAACTGGCTTAAGCACAAAGAATTTATTGTCCCCCACATCTGAAAACAATAGGGTAATTTCAAGCATTACTGGATTCGGGGCTTGAAGGATGTGATCAAATTGCTTCTTTCTCCCGCCTCTCTGCCTTTGATTACATTGGTTTCATTCGTGGGCTCCACGAAAACAGCCTAGCAGCTCCGGGCTGTCCTCTCAGGGTTCAAGTTGGCTGCAGAACCTCCAGCCAAACATTTCCCGTGTTCCAGATTCAGGCTGTTTCAGCTTTGTCAGCTTGGCTAAACCAAACTATGTTCCCAGAGTTCTCCTCACTGAATATTTCTGGTTAAGGTTGGCCTGAAGTGAAATCTGGGAACTATCTAGGTCACAGTAGAGCACACGGTGACTCTTGTAAGGGGATTTGGTTCAGGCCCCGCTGCAGACCCTGACTCCATTAGTTGGCGGGGTGCAGGTCGGCAGGTAGCTCCCTGGCCCGCAACTCCGCTTTCCCTCAGGTCTCTTTCTTTCTTTCCCTTCGCCAAATCCTGGCCAGGTGTACATGCCAGTCGACAGTGAGAGTACCACTTATGTGGGTTACACTCAGGGGTGAGGCTGCAGATTTGGAGTCAGGGAGGAAGGAGCATAGGAGCCAGTGACCGACAAACAGATCTAGTTGTATCTGCTGTTCCCCAGTCCAGGTCCATCTTTTTCTTCCGGCCTGACCTATGATTTCAGGCTCAACATCAAGACGGAAGAAAGGAGCCAGCCAAGACTGTGACCAGCTCTCACACACGTGGAAGACCAGATAACCCTAATAAACCCTCAGGGTCCATCATTGATGATGGCTCTGCTTTTCTAAGCAAACACTGAGCAATAAGGACAAAAGAGTATTTCCCGCTAACCTTCCAAGAATGGTCCCTCTGATTGGACCAATTTAGATGGTGCTCATCTCTCAGCCAATCATGGAGAGCTATAATCAGTGGTCCTCTGATTGGCCAGAACTGGTCGCAGGCTCCTCCTTTGACAACACAGCCAGGGCGCCGGGTTTGGGAGTCACCGATCACCAGATGAACTCGAAATGTTTTGGGAAATGGAAGGAGATGAATGTTGCGGAGGCCACCAGCAATTTTCCACCAAAAAGGTGAGGAGAGATTAACCTCTGCACTATTTCTCATAACAGGAAAACTTTCTCCCTGAGGTGTAATTCAAGAAGCCAGTCGTTTGAGTCCTTCTTATGAGGCTGGGTAATGAGCCTGCTTCTATAAACTTACGCACTAAATCAGAGGCTAGGTAAGTGGAATTTCACCTGCAGTATCCATCCTCTGCATACCACTTTCTAAATTGCTGATGACATGACAGAGCTGTCTAAAACCCCATCGAGACTACAGGTTCACTGGACCCAGGAGGTCCAGGGGCAAATCTATTACTTCTAATAACTCACTCTTAAAGTAGGACCCATCACCTAATAAAATCACCTCACCTGCTGCCAGGAAGAAGCTAACTGGAAGAGAGGGATAGAGGAGTTCCCAGAATGACTAATTGATAGGACTGTAAAGTTAGGATAGAGTGGCATCACCTACCAGTGAAAAACAGCATGGCAAAATGTTTTGAATATTCTCTGAAGGCAATTATGAAAGCAAGCCCAAGGTCAGTGGTATTTCTCTCTTTCTCAGCCATCTGATTTTCAATGGAGACTTTTATCTCCTCTTTTGAATTATTAGTAACTTTTTTTTTTAAATTTTATTATTTATCTGAGAGAGAACGAAAGCAAGAGAGATCACAGAGGCAGAGGGAGAAGCGGACTCTCCACTGAGCAGGGAGCCCGATGTGGGACTCGATTCCAGGCCTCCAGGATCATGACCTGAGCCGAAGGCAGTCGCTCAACCAACTGAGCCACCCAGGCGTCCCCCATTAGTAACTTCTAATATATACATAGGATAATCTTAATTCCCTTCACCTATTTCACCCTCCCCCCACCTACCTCCCCTCTGGTAACCATCAATTTGTTCTCTAGAGTTACGAGTCTCTTTCCTGGTCTATCTCTTTTTTTCCTTTGTTCATTTGTTTGGTTTCTTAAATTCCACATATGGGTGAAATTATATGGTATTTGTCTTTCTCTGACCGACTTATTTTGCTTAACATTATACTTTCCAGTTCCATCTGTGTTGTTGCAAATACCAGGATTTCATTCTTTTTATGGCTGAATAATGTTGGGGTATATATCACATGGGATATATATATATATATATATATATATATCTATCACATCTTCTTTAAACATCCATCCGTTGTTGGACACTTGGGTTGGTTCCATAATTTGGCTTTATTGTAAATAATACTGCTATAAACCTAGGGGTACATATATCCTTTTGATTTACTGTTTTTTTCTTCTTCGAGGAAATATCTAGGAGTACAGTTACTAGATTGTATGGTAGGTCTATTTTTAATTTTTTTAGAACCTCCATACTGTTTACCAAACTGCACCAGTTTGCATTCCCACCAACAGTGCAAGAGAATTCCTTTTTCTCCACTTCCTCACCAGCACTTGTTGTTTCTTGTGTTTTTGATTTTAGTCATTCTGACAGGTGTGATGTAATATTTCATTGTAGTTTAGATTTGTATTTCCCTGATGATGAGGGATGTTAAGTGTTTTTTTCATGTCAGTTGGCCATCTGGTTGTCTTCTTTGGAGAAATATCTGTTTGTGTCATCTGCCCATTTTTAAATTAGATTATTTGTTTTGGGGGTATCCAGTTGTATAAGTTCTTTACATATTTTGGATACTCTTTATTTATCAGAGATGTCATTTGCAGTCAGTAGGTTGCCTTTTAGTTTTATTGATTGTTTCCTTCACTGTGCGGAAGTTTTTATTTTGATGTAGTCCCAAAAGTTGATTTTTGCTTATATTCCTCTTCCTTTAGCAGATGTATCTAGAAAGATGTTGGTATGGCCAATGTCAGAGAAATTACTGCCTGTGTTCTCATCCAGGATTTTTATGGTTTCAGGTCTCATATCAGGTCTTTAATCTGTTTTGAGCGTTTTTGTTTTTGTTTGGTGTGAGAAAGTGGTCCAGTTTCATTCTTTTGCATATAACTGTCCAGTTTTCCTGGAAAATAACACCGTTTATTGAAGAGACTCTGTTTCCCCATTGCATATTCTTACCTCTTTTGTTGATCTAATGTTTATACTGTTATTATTACTACAGCTTTGTAATATAACTTGAAGTCTGGAATTATGATACGTCTAGTTTTGTTTTTATTTTTCAAGATTGTTTTGTCCATTTCGGGTCTTCTACTGTTCTGTACAAGTTTTAGGATGATTTGTTCTAGTTCTGTGAGAAATTCTGTTGGTATTTTGATAGGGACTGCATTAATCTCTAAATTACTTTGGATAATATGGACATTTTGACAATATTTATTCTTCCAATCTATGAGCATGGATTACCTTTTCATTTGTTCGTGTCATCTTCATTTTCTTCATCAGTGTTTTATAGTTTTCAGAGTACAGGTCTTTCACTTTTTTGGTTAAATTTATTCCTAGGTATTTTATTATTTTTGGTGAAATTGTAAATGGGATTGTTTTCTTAATGTCTTTCTGTTGCCTCATTATTAGTGTATAGAAAGGCAATGGATTTCTGTACATTGATTTTATATCCTGCGACTTTCCTAAATTCATCCATCAGTTCTAATAGTTTTTTGGTGGGATCTTCATGGTTTTCTATATATAGTATCATGTCATTGGCAAATAGTGGGTTTTACTTCTTCCTTACCAAGTTGGATGCCTTTTATTCCTTTTTTGGTTTTTCTTTTTTGGTTTCTGTGACTTGCACTTCTAGTACTATATTGAATAAAAGTGGTGAGAGTAGATATGTTGTTCTTATCCTTAAGGGAAAGGACTTCTCAGCTTTTCCCCATTGAGCATAATGTTCACATGGGTTTTTCATATGAGGACTTTATTATGTTGAGGTATGTTCCCTCTAAACCTGTTTTGTTGAGGGTGTTTTCATGAATGGTTATTATACTTTGTCAAATGCTTTTTCTGAATCTATTAAAATGATTGTATGTTTTTTTCCCTTATTGATGGGCTATATCACATTGACTAATTTGCAAATATTGAACCACCCTTCATCCCAGGAATAAACCCCACTTGATCATGGTTAATAATTTTTTTTAATGTATTGTTGGATTCAGAGTGCTAATATTATGTTAAGGATTTTTGCATCTGTGTTCATCAGAGATATTGTGACTCTCTTTTAGTATCTTTATTTTGTTTTGGTATCAGCGTAACGCTGGTCTCATAGAACGAATTTGGATGTTTTCTTCCTTCTTCTATTTTTTGGAATAGTTTGAGAAGAATAGGTATTAGTCAATCAATCAGTCAATCAATGTACTCATTCATTTGTTCATTCATTCACTTATTGGCATTAATTCTTTAAATGTTTGGTAGAATTGGCCTTGAAGCCAAGTGATCCTGGACTTTTGCTTGATGGGAGTTTTTTGATTAATGAGTAATTTCATTGCTGGTAACCAGTGTGTTTGATTTTCTCTTTCTTCCTGATTAAATTTTGGGAGGTTATGTTTCTAGTAACATCTAGGTTTTCGTAGGTTGTCCAGTAACTTCTAGGTTGTCCAATTTGTTGGCATATAATTTTTCATAATATTCTCTTGTAATCCGTTGTATTTCTGTGGTATCAGTCGTTATTTCTCCCCTTTAAATTCTGATTTTGTTTGAGTCCTCTCTCTCTCTCTCTCTCTCTCTTATTTTAGTAAGTGTGGCTATCAGTTTTGTTGATCTTTTCAAAGAACCAGCTCCTGCTTTCACTGATCTGTTCTATTGTTTTTTAAATTTGTGTTTCACTTATTTGTGCTATAATCTTTATTATTTCCTTTTTAATACTGGTTTTAGATTTTGTCTGTTCTTCTTTTTCTAGCCCCTTTACGTGTACAATTAAGTTGTTCATTTGAGATTTTGCTTGCTTCTCAAGGGCCTGTATTGCTATAAACTTCCCTCTTAGAACAGCTTTTGCTGCATCCCCAAAATTTGGGATTATTGTGTTTTCATTTTCATTTGTTTCCATGTATTTTTTAATTTCCTCGTTGATTATTTGTTTTACCCATTCATGGTTTAGTAACATGTTATTTAATCTCCATGTATTTGTGTTCTTTCCATATTTTTTTCTTGTGGTTGATCTGTAGCTTTGTAGCATTGTGGTCAGAAAAAATGCATGGAATGACTTTGATCTTTCTGAGTTTGTTGAAACTTGTTTTGTGGACTAATATATGATCTATTCTAGAGAATGTTACATGTGCACTTGAGAAGAATATGTGTTTTTGGCTTGGACATTCTGAATATATCTGTTAAATCCATCTGCTCCAATGTGTCATTCAAAGCCATTATTTCCTTGTTGTTTTTCTGTTTGGATGATCTGTCCATTGAGGTAAGTGGGGTGTTTAAGTCCCCTGCTGTTATTTTACTACTGTTGATTATTTCCTTTATATTTGTTGTTAATTGATTTAAGTATTTGGATGCTCCCATGTTGAGTGTATATGTTTTTATAATTGTTAGATCTCCTTGTTGGATTGACCCCTTAATGATGATACAGTGTTCTTCTTTGTCTCTTGTTACAATCTTTGCTTAAAGTATATTTTGTCCAATATAAGTATTGTTACTACAGCTTTCTTTTCACATCAGTTTGCATGATAAATTGCTTCTCCTTCTCTTCACTTTCAATCTTCACATGTTCTTAGTTTTGAAATGAGCCTCTTTTAGTCAGTATATAAATAGGTCTTGTGTTTGTTTGTTTGTTTGCTTGTTTTTTATCCATTCTGTTACCCTAAGTCTTTTAATTGGGCCATCTAACATTTAAAGTAACTATGTATTTTTTGCCATTTTGTTACTTGTTATAGGTTGTTTTTGTAGTTTTTCTCCATTCCTTTCTTCTCTCATGACTAGTTAACTTTCTTTAGTGATCTACTTGGATTCTTTCTCTTTATTTTTTTGTGTATCTATTACTGGTTTTTGATGTGTGGTTACCGTTCAGTTTGTGTATAACATCTTCTGCATTTAGCAATCTATATTAAATTGATAGTGGTCACTTATGTTTGAATCCATTCTTTACTCCCCTTTTTAGGTATATGGTGTCATATACCCTTTAGGTATATGACATTTTAGGTATATGGTGTCATACTTCTCATCCTTTTATTTTATTAGTCCCTTGCCTGATTTTTACACATATACTTGTTTTTACTGCTTTTGGGCTTCCTACTTTCCTCAGTATTGCTTATGGTCTTTCCTTTCTACTAACAGAGTTCCCTTTAACATTTCTTGTAGGGCTGGTTTAGTGGTCATGAATTCCTTTAACTTGTTTCTTTGGAAGATTTTAGCTCTTTTTCTCTACTGAATGAAAGCCTTTCTGGATAGAGTATTCTTGCTTACAGATATTATCCTTTCAGCACTTCGAATATATCATGCCACTATCTTATGGCCTGTTAAGTTTCTTCTGGAAGATCAGCAGAGACCCTTGTGGGGTTTCCTTTTAATGTAACTGCTTTAAAAATTCTCTTTATCACTGCTTTTTTATCATCTTAAGTACTGTGTGTCTTGGTGTGTACTTCCTTGGTTGATATTACTGGGGGCTCTCTGTGACTCCTAGACCTGGATTTCTCTGTCCTTCCCCAGATTTGAGAAGTTTTCAGCTGTTATTTCTTGAAATAAATTTTCTGCCCCTTTTATTTTTCTTTTCCTTCGGGGGTCCCTTTATTGGTGAATGTTATACTTGGTGTTGCTGAGGCAAAATTCTCATTTTGCCTAATTTTTTTTCTCACCTGTTCAGCTTGATTACTTTCCATTACTCAGTCCTCCAGGTCACTGACTTGTTTTTTTCTACTGTGTCTAGTCTTCTATATATTCCATCTTGTGTATTTTTAGTTTCATTTATTGTGTTCTTCATCTCTGATTGGTTCTTTCTTATCTCATTATTAAGTGTCTCATTGATGTCTTCATTCTTTTCTCAAGTCCAGTGAGTATCTTTATGATCATTGCCTTAAATTCTCTATCAGACTTATTATTTATCTCCATTTTGCTCAGGTCTTTTGCTGTGATTTTGTCCTCTTCTTTCATTTGGGATATATTCCTCTCTTTCCTCATTTTGTCTATTTCTCTATGTCTGTTTCTGTGTGTTAGGAAAGACAGCTATGTCTCCTGCTCTTGAAAGTAATGCCTTATGAAAAAGAAGTCCTATATGCTCTGCCATGCAGTGTCCCCATTCACCAGAACCTGGTGTTTGAAGAGTGTCTCCTATGTGTGTTGCATGCATTCTGCTGTTATGGCTGAGCCGCTTTTTCCTTCAGTCCAGTCATCTGCCATGGCTCTTTTTGTCTGTTGTGGGCAGTGTTTGTGGACTAACCCGTAGTGTTAGTGGACTAGTCTGGGGAGTCCTATTGAATTGAGCCACACCAGGAATTTTCCAGAGATGCAGTAGTACCAAACTGCAAGGTTCTTTCCCTGTATTGTACCCTGAGAAGCTTTTGTTGGTGGGTTGGGCTGCAATCAGACCAGTTGTCTACCTCCAGCTCACTCCTGGGACCTCCATCTGACTTGTGCGTGTGGTTATCTTTTTTTACCTCTTTATTCCTCTGTGGAGGAATCTCTTTCGAGTGGTGCTGCCCACTGTTTGGGGCTGATTGCACACCAACAGAACTGTGATATCTGGCTCTGCTCAAGAGCATATTGTAGAGGACAGATCCACTGTATCACAACAGGGGAGATTTGTGTGCTGCAGGTCCTCTGTGTGAGGGGTCCTGAAATACTGAGACTGAGACAGACTGTCCAGAGGGGTAGATTAGTGGAAGCACAGCATGGGAAAGGGGCATGTGGTGGCAGTGCTAGCAGGTTAGGTAACAAGTCCAGCATATGGTCATGAGTTTATGCTAGTGGGAGTATAGTGGGGAGGGGAAATGGTGCCTGTTGGTTCCTTTGTTCCTGGGGGAGTTCCCCAGAGATTTCTGTCCCTCTGGGCAAGCTCTGAAATTAATAAATAACTCTCCTTCCCATATATCCCAGGTGCCTTTCAAACTGCTGCTTCTATGCTGTATCTCCACAGACTGTTTGTTGTGCTTTCTTTTTAAGGGTGGGGACTGTTTTCTCTCACCCTCCCACCTTCCAAGCTGAGCCTACTGATATTTTAAAATTCCAAGTTTTAGGTTCCACTAGTTATAAGAACTCATAAAATTCAGCCTCTCTGGTTTTCAAAGCCAAATGTTATGGGGGTTTGTCCTCCCCAGAGGGGGTCTCTGGTGTAGGTGTCTGTTTCTCTCCCTTCTCGTTGCCCCTAATATTCCTTCCTCCTGGGACAGTCCCAGAAGTTTAGTTCCCCACCATGTCTCTGCCCTTCCTGCCCTCTTCCACGTGGCCTCTTCTCTACATTTAGTTGTGAAATTTATTCTGCATGTCTTTGGATCATTTTCTAGGTTATTTACACTGATGTGAGTGTTATCTTGTTGTGTCTGTGAGACAGGGTGAGCCTAGGGTCCTCCTACTATGCCATCTTCCCCCAGAACGTTCTCAAATGAATTTTAGACAATCCTGTAAAGAGCATTTTAAAAATTATGCTTCCTTGTTTCTCTATCACAGACAAATCATAGATATTTGAGAACTGCTTGGTACTCCAGAGCCACAGAATGAACAGAATTGTAAAGAGATGGTAGACTCTTGACCAAAACAAAACAAAACAACAAACAAACAAACAAACACTGGAAAGGTGGAACACTTTCACTGCATTGTCCTTTTACCACAGGCAAGATATAGTGTCTAACTCTGCTTATTGAAACTAATGAAAAATACTGGTCTGGATAATACATACTTGTAGAGAATTTCCCTTGAGTTTTCTTTGTTGTCACTAAAGTTTCTGAGTGCTCCAGATAAAGTATGTTCTTCTGGCAGGTGGGGAATATGAAGACAGTCTAAGAACAGACTGAGTGTCATGGGTGGGGACTGTAATATAAATCTGGACTCCTTTATTTATTTGTTTATTTTTTTATGTGAACATGGTGATGCCTGGGAAGGCAAATGTCTCTTATTGCGCAAACAGAAATAATAGAAGGCTTAGATCACCCAGAAAGCACACTGAGCAAATCTGGGAAATTTTTCTTGAAGAGTGTGGTGGGTGGGGAAAAAAGACAGGATACGCTGGGCTCCTGAGGGGGCCAAAGAGATCATTCTAAAGAGGGACTTGAGAGGAAGTAGAAAAATCTCCAACTGGGAAATGCAGTTGGAGAGAGAAGAGTAAAAAAAGTGTTCCCCAATTATTGTTTCCTTAAAGTCCTTCCAGTGCAGTTAGAGTAAACAACCTTCTCAGTTTGCCAAGGACAGAGAGGTTTCCTGAGAGTTGGGATTTTCGTCGTTGAAACCAGGAAAGGCCCAGACAAACTGAGATAGTTGGTCACCCCAGGTGCAAAACACTGGAAGTCACTGGTGAAAAATAAAAATGGCAGCTGGGAAGGATAACATTTTCAAGTCATTGTCTGACTTGACATAGTTGAGTTTGTACCATAACTCAAGTAATTAGAGTAGTTAAACCCATGTTAATGAAGGGACTTGGGCTATTTTTATAGGCGAAGGGAGTCATGTGAAATAGCAAGAAGGTGTCCCTCACTTGGAGACAGGCTGTTTTGTGAAAAAGGCAAAATTTGAAGTAAATACAAGGTTGAAAAGGTGAAAGGGAGAGATGTTGAGAGAGCAAATCTTGTTAATTAAAAATTTTGGCAGAGGACCAGGCCTGATAAACCTCATGCCACGCTGATGTGAAGAATCTTTGTAAGTATAGTTATCTGTAAGTTTATTGCTCTGTTGCCAGTTTTACTGACTATAAAACACTGAATTATTAACTTAATTCAGTCAAAAGAATATGTCAAACCATTTGTGACTTTATTGGCAGCTTTATGGAAAGAGTATTTGCTAAAGTGGTTATTCTGATTTAAGAAGACCAGTGTTAGGTGTGTTCATCTGTACATTACATTTAAAACGTGGAGAAGATGTGAAAAGCTTTAAAATGTCTAAATGCAATTTTTGCAGAATCTTTGGAAATCTTTCTCAGGGCAACCTAGAACATGGCAGCAACTTAACATGGAAGCATGGATGCAGTTATCAACCAACCTGTCAATTAGCATTTAAGAATCACCGATTTGGGGGCACCTGGGTGGCTCAGAGGGTTAAGCCTCTGGCTTCAGCTCAGGCCACAATCTCAGGGTTCTGGGATCAAGCCCCACATTGTGCTCTCTGCTCGGCAGGAAGCCTGCTTCCCCTCTTTCTCTGTCTGCCTCTCTGCCTACTTGTGATCTATCTCTCTTTCTCTCTCTCTCTCTCTCTCTCTCTCTCTCTGTGTTAAATAAATAAATAAAATCTTTAAAAAAAAAAGAAAAGAATCACCGATTTTTGCCAAGTCTGGCATCATATGCATGAACAATGATCCAAATAAATTTAAATGGGAATTGATTACTTTAATTATGGGATTCTGGTCAATGTCAGCCTCCTCTAATTTTTTTTTTCTTTTTCTTCTTCTTCCTCCTCACTTTCCCTCTTCTCTTTTCCTCTTCTTTTTCTCATTGGCAAAATGAATGAAAGTAGGCCTATTCTTTTTTTTATTATTCTTAATACATGAAGTAACTGCTTCTGAGAAAACAGTATCCATTGTTTGTCTGCCATGTCTAAAGCACTACACACAGCATGCATAAGACATAGTCTTTCCATTATTACATCATCTTCTATCTAGTGGCAGAGCTTAGCATGCAAACAGATAATCATAAACATGGCAGAAAAAATAATTGATCATTGGTTGAATTCACATGTAGAAAGTCTTTGAATGAATCCCTATTATCTTAAATGACTTATAGAACATACTAAACACAGAAAGTAGAGAAATCTGTTGTCATTAGTACTGCGATTCAGTCCTGTTGCTTCCCCTGTGGTTTTGCGGTAAACAGTTGACATGCTTGTGTTAACCATAAGTTGTTATTTTGTATATTTACATTTAACTAGATTCAAAGCTCATTTGACAGTTAATTTCAGCTGTTATACATAGTAAAAACAATGGGCTTGAAGACTTTTCTTCTGTCTGGACTACCTACTTCTTAAATTCCATTTTTCTACATCCTGGGAATGCAGGGTAAGTGCAATTGACAAGCTCTCCTGCCTTCCCAGCCCTATTTGTATATTGATAGTGTCTGTATTATTTTGGAGCAAAAAACACCTTCAAATGGAAAGTTTCTAAAATATTACACAAGGTTCCTTATTAAATATTACAGTGACAACTACATTAATGCACTCCTTGATTCCTTAGGGGCAAAGGACACTTGGAATACAACCTTTAAAGCTCTGGGTAAATTCAGGAATCTATCAGTAAGTCCTGACTCAACAGAATTAACTCAAGTTTACGGGCAGAGCTCTTACATTAATAAAGGAGATCATTTTTCCAAAACATTCCATTGTTTAAAAAAGTCTTAAAAAAGCTACAATCCTGACTAAACAGTGCTTAAGTAGAAATAATTCTGTGACAAAATACTTTGTACAGGAAGTAGACTTTGAGAGAAGCCTAGTTATAATTAACTGTGAGTTTGATGATGAAGATGTGAGTTTGAGAGTTGTTCTTCTGTTTAGGAAAAAGAGTAAACATTTTAATAATAAATACTTTCTGGGTGTTGGATAAAGTAACTAGAAAGAATCGCTGGAGCAGGGGCTTAATACATCTCTCTAAAACACTCTACCAAATGAAATTGTAGACTATAAAACCATATCTGTTGAAAGGATTATCTGAAGTTGTATATTATGTAGGAATCTACATAATCATATGATGTTCCTGGATTAATATCATGACTTCTAAAATGGTTGGATAAAAATACTAGTGAAGCAATTTGAGTGACTATCACATTCATTTTGGGCATAGTTATCAGAATCAATTGATCCAGTGAATATAGGGTAACTAATTAGAAATGCATTGCATAGATCGGAAGATCTTACCATTAAAAGAAACCCACTGTATGATCATGCTGATTCTGTTTCAACAGCCTGAATACTGAAAAACTCACAACTCAAAAGGCAGGTCATTTTACTTTTGATCATTTCTCCTTTTATGAATAAAGTTTGTCTATGCTTAAACACAAAGCTACCTTTTGAACCTCATAACTAAATTCATTCATTCATTCATCATTTAATAAATACTGATTGAGTGCAGGGGATAAAATGGTAAATGAGACATATTTCCTGCTCACATGGATCTTAGAGTCAGTGGGGAAAGTCTGTTCCATCAGCACCATTTATTTACTTCTCTCAGACATTTGAGCACCATTTATTTACTTCTCTCAGACATTTGAGACAACGAATATGTCCTCAACTTTAACACATTTCCTCATTAGGCTTATGTGCCCATTAGGCTACCTCATTTTAAATAAAGAAGTTCCAGATTCTTCCCTGCACTTGTCACTTTTACTGTGGTTTTCCCATGCTCTTCAAATATTTGCCCAGTAGTAAACCCATTCTTGGGGAGGTCTGTCCAGAGTATACTAACTATCTAGTCATTTGTTTAGAACATTTATTTAGCACCTGTCATGTGTCAAGAAAATGTGAATATGACCTTAATTTCTGTCTTCAAGAAGTTCATGTTCAGGGGCACCTGGTGGCACAGTGGGTTAAGCCTCTGCCCTTTGGCTCAGGTCATGATCTCAAGGTCCTGGGATCGAGCTCTGCATCAGGCTCTCTGCTCAGCAGGGAGCCTGCTTCTCCCCTTCTCTTTTGCCTGCCTCTCTGTCTACTTGTGATCTCTGTCTGTCAAATAAATAAATAAATAACATCTTTAAAAAAAAAGAAGAAGAAGAAGAAGAAGTTCCTGTTCTAAGAGAAATTCCAGAATGCACGAACAACTGCTCCTCTAACACAGTCCTGTTAATTCTGACTTCTCTGCAGATAAGGAAATGGGCATTCTGAGGCCAATGACTTAACTCTTCTTGTGTTAGATTAAGGAATTGTGGCACCAGATCCAGGCCCAAATACAGCAAAATTCACCGAGCTAAACTGCTAATCTGCAACTGAAGACCTGAGAAATAATGCAAGCTACAAAGTAATCACTTTCTTTATACGTAAAATGGAACATCAGCCTCTTTGGGGTTATAGGAAGTTGTGGAAGACCAATATATCTCCAGTCAGTATTAATTTGAAAATAGAAGACTATGTACACATTTATGATACAAGTCAAATAGCCTTACATATTGGCATCATTATTAGTTCACATTTTGTTTTTGTTTTCTCCTCTTCCTTTCATGTATTGACAGCTTCTGAGTCTGTAAACACAGTCTATCAATGGCCTCTTGGATACAAATGTCACTTCTTGGTTCTCTTAGTCTGTGAATGAGAGGAGGTTTCCATCCCATCGCGTTTTCTGTGTTAAGGCTTTTTATTTTGAGATTTGATACTGGTGCTACAAAGAAAGTTAGTGAGCAAGGTGGCTAAAGTCATGTGTTCACTCATACACCTATTCATATTATTTCATTTATTCATTAAATGTTAAAAATAAATTTAGTACTTAGTTCATATATGGAGCTCAGTTTTTGTGGAGTGAGTGAATGAATGGATGAGGACGTAGGTGACAAACCCTCAGTAGATTAAGATGCATCTATTTAATAGGCAGGAAAAAGACTTGGGTTTCTTGCTGGGAAATGCTGCCAACAGTGTCAGAGATATTGAAAAGAGTACCAGTCCAATGGGGAACAAGTGTCTATAATTATAACTTGATCACTTGGTTCTCAAGTGACTAGCAAGTGTTATGGTGTTATGCACCTAACAAAGCCAGGGCCTACAAGAATATATTTGATGAATTTTAATGTTCCTTTGGGCCTTTCTTATGATCATTTTAAAGATTCCTTATTATTGCTGCATGACATTAGTTATCAGTATTGATCAGTCTGTGCCTGTGCCTGACATATTTTTAAATATTGTACATATATACACCTGCCACTATGAGATCAACTTTCAGCTCAGACATCATTTGGAAATGGCTCTTCCCATGAGGGGTTTACAGTGATCCTCCAGTCCTCCGAACATGATGGAGAAAAAGGCACAGGTGCTTGGGTTGGTGGGTGGTATTGCTGAGTTGAAAAAATGTGGGTGTCAGTTCCAAGGCGATAAATATACAGGTAGCCAAGGTTTTAAAATATGAAAATGCTTGTAGACATTTATTGTTAAATGTTGCTCTTGTGTACATTTGGGGAACTACATAAGTAGAGATTCAGAAGTAAGGATCAAGACAGTGAGAAGGGATCAATCCCCAAAGGGAAAAGAACAACATGGAAAACAGAAACTAGATGAAAAGGAATTTGGGCAGAATGAAAACAGAAACTTACCTCGGTTACTGGTCATCACTGGTACCTTGATAAGAAGGAACTTCAAGCTGCAAAGTAATTTCAGAAACCAGACATAAGCAGTTCCAAGGTTATAGGTTGTTTTTTTTTTTTTTTTGCCAAATTTAACTGTACAGTACTGTGAGTGTGGTAGGATGAATTTTCTAAACCTGCCCAAAACCAATTCAAGAAACTGCTTAGAATGCATTGTGTATCAAAGCTTAATAAAAGGGAGGTTGTTTTATCAGTGGAAATCACAGTGAAGAAGTTGATAGACGTATTCTGTACAATGATACAAACTTCTGATGACAAGAGGTTACTCTTCATGGAAGAGTTCTGATTATCTTTTAGATAGTGTCCCTGAAACCAGGCCATGTAGAATTTGTTTCTTCTCAATGCTCAGGATCTAAAGCTGCTATGTTTCTATCAATAAAAAGAATCCATGACATAAAGGATGACTAACAAGCCATGCACAAACCCAGACAAAAGAAAAGACAGTTCTTGGTGTAGGATAAAACACAAAGATTTGGGTCTGATGATGAGGACGTTTAAGAACTCAAGACTCCAAGTGATGCTTTCTTTTGATTGTGGAGTAGGCCATTTGGTACATTCAAAGTTTCCAAGACTTATGTTCTTTGCCATTATATTTGTTAGCTGGGGCTGCCATAACAAAATACCAAAGACTGTGTATCTTAAACAACAGGAATTTATTTTCTTACAGTCCTGGAAACTGCAAGTCCAAGACTGAGGTGTCAGCAGGTTTGGTGTCAGGATTTCTCCTGAGGTCTCTCTTCTTGCATTTAGCTGGCCTCCTTTTTGCTGCCTCTTCACATAGTCATCTCTCTGATAGCCCTGTTATCCCTTCCTCTTCTTATAAGGCCATAGTCATATTGAATTTGGGTCCTATTCTAACAGCCTCATTTTAACTTAATTATCTCTTTTAAAATCTTATCTCCAAATATAGCTACATTCTAAGGTATGGGGCACTGGGACTTCAACATATGAATTTTGGAGAGGTCATAATTTAACCCATAATATTGCCATGTATGGCACGCAGGAGGCAAATATAAACAGACTAGAGAAGACATGTCTAAGTCCTGGGCACTATCTAGACTTCATGTAGAGTGAGAGAACATTCTCTAGATGCCAGTGTATGTATGGGATTAAGAGAAGTTTTATTATGGGTCACACTATACTCCACATTTTCTATCAGAGACCTGAGGCTGGGGTTACAGCAGCAAAACAGAATTGCCAGTCCCAATTACAGATTATTGTAGTCTCACCTAATCTTTTGTGATTTTTTAAAAAGATTTTATTTATTTATTTGACAGACAGAGATCACAAGTAGGCAGAGAGGCAGGCAGAGAGAGAGAGGGAAGCAGGCTCCCTGCTGAGCAGAGAGCCAGATGGGGGGCTCCATCCCAGGACCCTGGGATCATGACCTGAGCTGAAGACAGAGGCTTAACCCACTGAGCCACCCAGGCACCCCTAATCTTTTGTGATCTTAATGCAGTTTGGAATTATAAATCTTTCTAGATATTTTTACAGATATCTAGGTTGAATTTATTTATTTCATTAAAATGTTGACAGCCAGGTGGACCTTATCAGGGTAAGCAGGCCCCTCTAGGGAGAACTGTCCTCATACTGCTTCTTTTTCTCAGTGCATTCTGTTTACCTCCTTGATTTGCATTGAAAGGCAAGCCTCTATCTAGTTTTTTGCCTCTGTAAGCTATAATGATACATATTGAAGATAGTAGCAAATTAGGGGGAAGAACAGTCTGTGACTTTAAATCTCAGTCTTTTTTAACCTCTTACTGTTGTGAACATCAGGTAAGTTATTTTAAACAACAGTAATGAGCAAATCCTTCCTTTGTAGGTAGTGTGGCCCCCTGTGGTGGTACTTCTGGCATTTATCTAGTATTTGGGTGAGAGACCAGCACTCTTATTGGTCTGACTTTCAGAGTTTCTTATTAATCTTTTTACCTATTATAAAACCAGTGCATACATTTTATATGGTATGACAGTAGAGTCCTGGAGAAATACCATTCAAGAAACCACTGAGTTATTAAAATTACTTATAATTCCTTACTCTTTAGTCACACAACAACAGGTATGGGAAATGAGAAATTTGTGTCAAAAAGGAATAAAATGCCTTGAGGAGTTTACTCAAACTAAATGCATGAATAATGCAGCAAGTGAGAAGTACAAAATAATTTGTCAAAGGGAAGGCATTGCTTTTAGAAGATTTTATTGAGTGGTAAAGTTTCAAAGGAAAAGAAGAGAAGGAGAGTCCACTGGTATTTCTTGCCAGGACTATAACACAAAACTGGACAGAGAGAGGATAAAGAGTTATTTTAAGCACAGGAGATGGAGGCATGTGGGGACAGGAGTAGTGGAGAGGCAATGACGGGATAATAAGCCTAAGTAAGTGCTGAGTAGGACTAGGATCCCAGGCCATTTGGAATTCTCCACCCTTTGGTGGGTCTCCTTTGTTCTAGATTCTCCTATGTTTTACAGCTTGGTTCCCTATGCGTAATTCTCGACATTGTTATGTCTCCATTCCTATTTTATTATGTTAGTTTCTCATTTTCTTTAAGAAGTACACCACCTGCATTGGAACTATGCATACATAATTTAAGATACACAATAGCCTTTGCCTTATGGGAATCTGCTATTTAAATATATGTTTTCCTTCATAATCATATCTTATGCTCACACTTGTCATACACCTTCACACCCAAAGATACAATTTACGTACCTAAAGACAACACCTTCTAAATAAAAGCTAAAATAAAAACATGATGAGTGAAGAAAGTAGAGTTAAAAAGGATTTATACAATATGTAGCCCTTCATATACATTTCTGAATATTCAAAATTATTCTATTATCTATGAGTATATTCTTACCTATGTAGTAAATGTGTTAAAGACATGCATAGGGGAAATGCATGGCAATTTCAGATCAGTCACATTTAGAGAGGGGAAGAAACAGATGAGTAGTGGGGCATTGGCTGTGTCTATTACATTTTTTTTTTCTAAGTGGGCTTTGAACCACATAACAGTAAAATACCCAGATGTGTTTAATTTACTTATTTTTGGATGTAGTTGCTTGCATGAACATGAAACAGAACAGACATTCTGTACTTTTTCTTATGTTTCAAATACCTGGTAAGCAAAAATAGATCTAAAAAAAATTAAATTAACAAAAAAAGCCTAAACCCTTATTTTTCTGCTAGAAAAAGAAATTTAGCAGAATGCTTCATCAAGCAGAATCTTACTTGAAATTCCTCACCACGCTGAATCTCAAATCATTCAACTCTCTTCACTGACCTCTCTGCTTAGCTGAGAGATAGGCTTTCATCCAACGTTAAGTGGCAAGAATGCTACCTTTAAAACAATTAGTTATGTATTCCTGTTTTATAAAAGATAACTCGTATGCAAAAATAACTGAGTACTTGAGGAACCAAGAAGCTTTGAGATTACTCAGTTCTCCTCTTAAACATTAAAATTGCACACAAATTACGTATATGGATTGCCTCCCATAGAGGAAGGCATGTTGTAGTGAGGAACTCTGAGTTAATGACTAGGAGACTAGGTTCTGGCTCTGTTCTGCCATTTACTAGTAGTTAACCATATGGAAGCTGGTTACCCTCTCTGGGTCTTTACCTCTCCATCTTTAAACTGAAGATTTGAAATTCTTCCTAGCTCTGGGTACTCTCAGTATGTGGCAAAGTAGCAGAGTGTTAAAGAAGTAGGTTCTGGAATGAGACTGGAGCGGACTATCATCCCTTCCTTACAGGGTGTTTGTGAGAACTGAATAACATAATACAAGCATAGGTCTTAGAATTGGATTATATTTGCTATTTTTTATAACCATTTCATATTTGCAGTGCCTCACAAGTATAAAAGGGCTTAGCTGTTTTTATTGCTGTGATAAAATGCTGTAATTCTGTATGCTCGTAACCATGCTAGGCTTGTGAAAACTTAGTATACCAAATATTTTGTTTTGGTTATCACATGTAGAGTACTTTCATACTATTGCATTATATCCCAGGATTGAGAAGACATATATGCTTTGGTCCTGGGCCTTGAAGACTTAACAGTGTAGTTGAAATATAACAAGTAAATTACTTGAGATCATTACAAATTCATATAAGTCTTTACGTGATGAAGAACTAGGCAGTGAGATTGGGGGTGAGACATAACAGTATTGGAGGTGAGGTGAAAAATGACTCAATAACTAACATGGGAACCTAGCTAAATCTCAGGATCTTTTGTTATCTTAGTCTCTTCCCAGCCATAGTCAATGCTAATAACAGAATGGAGTAACAAAGCCCTGATTGGTTTCATCATTAACAGGGAGGGCTATGGGTTCTGGAAGAATCTGACTTAATTATTTACAACTTGGGGCATGGATTAATAACTTCTTTCTTAAGCAAAGAAGTTTATGTGCCAGAATCTACATTCCCTCACTTAAAAGAATTAATTTCATTTGTTCTAAGTCTCAAATAAATACTCTTTCCAAATAAGCTATGTACTTTTTAATCCTTTCTGCCAGGAATCCTTGTGCATTCTCATTACTGATCTCCTGCTCAACATAGCAATGTATTTGGTCTTATGCTTGTTAGTTTGAACCAGGAGGAGAATTTAACCCTCACAAAAGGAAGAAGTAAGCCTTGAACAGAGATTTACTGCCCACCATTGTGGTCTAGAATGGTCAATACCTTACCCCCTAGTAGGAAGGCAGCCACCTTTGGAAAGCTAGCTATTAAGTCCTTGTAGAAATCAGGCTCTGGCAGTTTATCCTGAGTCTCTCTAGGAGTGTGGTGAACTGCAGTCACACAGGATTCGCAGGCAGGTGGATTTTGGTGGACTTTGCCTCCCACAAGCTACTGAGCTTCTTTTAGCAAATTATTTAGCTTCTCTAAGACTATTTCCTTATTCGTAAAATAGGAAAAAAAAATAGCTCTACATTATTGGATTATTATGAAGATTGACAAGATAATTCATGCAAATACTTAGAAAAGTAACTAACCAAAAAGTGTTACCTATGTGTGTGATACATAGAATTAAAAATATACATATTAGTTCCCATTACCTTGTTCTTTCCTGAAGTAAAAATCCACAACCTTTCAAAATTGTGATATTTAATGTTTTACTTTTACTTTACTCTTTCGAAAATGTAAAGAAGAAATTCACATTTCAAATAATTCATGTAAAAACCCAAGACTTTAGGCAAGAGAGAGAAGACAATTCTGAGCAGAATAGAGTGGCACATTGCTCTTTTTCACTGCCCAAGACATTTATGGTATAGTGTTGGTTTCCCCTGTCCACACTCTGTTGTCCACATTTATTAAGGTTTTGTTTCGGTGAGGATCACAACTTTCCTTTGCTAATACCCTTGAACATGTCCATCAAAGTTTTGTTTCACTTTGGTTTATGGGTTCTTGTTTTTCTCATGTTAATGGGTGTAAAAGGATTTTGAATGAAGAGGCTTTTCATTGAGCTGAGTCAGGTGATCTCAGAAATCTGATTTAGAATCCAAACTGAGTCGTTATGTTCCTTTAGTCCCATACTAATCCTTTTATTCACCTCAGGTGGCTCCCTAGTGTACAAAACTAACCAAATCTTTGAAACTCTTCCATCTCCTCTTTTGTGCTGCCTTTCACAAGGAAGAACAGGCAAGCAGTACTATTTCTGACAGAATGGAAGCTACACAGAACTGATAACTGACTTCTGTTTTTGCATTGTGGTCCTCTCTGTGTTCTTAGTGTGGCTTTGGTCTCAGAAGAGTAATGGCTAGAAAGCAGCTCTTCTGAGAATGGCCCCAAGCTTCTGAAAGCCTTCCACTAGTGATGGCATTTCTGGAACTCAAGTGTTTTCTTGTGTTATCCTTTTGGCTTACAGAAACACAGAATATCCAGACCTCTTCCTGAAATGACCATGATGAAACCATATGTGGCTAGGGAGAATAAGGATATAATTGTGTACTCTCTAATATTATCACCTAAAGGTAATGAAAATGGATTCCACAAATGATCTTTAATTTCACCGGTAACTCTTTCTACGTAACTACTTACCTTAATGATAGAGAATAACTAAAGTTTATCAAGCATTGACTACATGACAGGCATTGCTAATAAATACTTTAATTTAACATGTGCATGGTACCTGCATGGGAGTTATAGTTGCTATTATCATATATGTTTTACCAGTGATGATGCTGAAACTCAAAGAAGTAAATAACTCGGGGTCACATAGCTTGTAAGCTAAGTGATCAGCCTTGGATTCCAGCAGAACCACATTTGGAGAGTGTTCTCATAAAAGGCTGCAATTTATCCAAGGATGCTATTGCTCCCAGATTCCATTTGGATTTTATGAACAAGATAGTTTTGAAAAGGAAGACTTCTTACCCAGATTCGGGGTCCATTTAGAACAGCCTTGCCTCAGCTAGTTACTTCAGTGTTTCTCATATGCAGTGAGGCTCCCAACTATCTTCCAATGGAGAAGGTCATAGGGATATTGGAAAATGCACAGATGATATTACGTTGTTGATTAAGGACCTATTATAAGAATATTATTTTTTGAATTTATTATAAATTGCCCAGGCACATACTACATATGTTTGCTATTTTCATTCTTTTTTTTATTAATTATTTTTATTAACATATAATGTATAATTTGGCCCAGGGGTACAGGTCTGTGAATCGTCAGACTTACACATTTCACAGCACTCATCATATCACATACCCTCCCCAATGACCATAACCCAACGACCTTATACCTACCCCCTCATCCCCCAGCAATCCTCAGTTTGTTTTGTGAGATTGAGTCTCTTATGGTTTGTCTCCCTCCTGATCCCATCTTGTTTCATTCTTTCCTTCCCTACTTCCCAAACCCTCCACCCCTGCCTCTCAAATTCCTCATATCAGGGAGATCATATGATAATTGTCTTTCTCTGATTGACTTATTTCGCTCAGCATAATACCCTCTAGGTCCATCCACATCGTTGCAAATGGTAAGATTTCATTTCTTTTGATGGCTGCATAGTATTGCATTATATATATATACCACATCTTCTTTATCCATTCATCTGTTGATGGACATCTAGGTTCTTTCCATAGTTTGGCTATTGTGGACATTACTGCTATAAACATTCGGGTGTATGTGCCCCTTCGTCACTACATTTGTATCTTTGGGGTAAATACCCAGTAGTGCGATTGCTGGGTGGTAGGATAGCTCTATTTTCAACTTTTTGAGGAAGCCTCCATGCTTTTTTCCAGAGTGGCTGCATCAGCTTGCATTCCCACCAGGAGTGTAGAAGGGTTCCCCTTTCTCCACATCCTCACCAACATCTGTCATTTCCTGACTTGTTAGTTTTAGCCATTCTGACTGGTGTGAGGTGGTATCTCATTGTGGTTTTAATTTGTATTTCCCTGATGCTGAGTGATGTTGAGCACTTTTTCATGTGTCTGTTGGCCATCTGGACATCTTTGCAGAAATGTCTGTTCATGTCCTCTGCCCATTTCTTGATTGGATTATTTGTTCTTTGGGTGTTGAGTTTGATAAGTTCTTTATAGATTTTGGATACTAGTCCTTTATCTGATATGTCATTTGCGAATATCTTCTCCCATTCTGTCAGTTGTCTTTTGGTTTTGTTGACTTTCTTTTGCTGTGCAAAGCTTTTGATCTTGATGAAATCCCAATAGTTCATTTTTGCCCTTGCATCCCTTGCCTTTGGCGATGTTTCTAAGAAGAAATTACTGTGGCTGAAATCCAAGAGGTTGCTGCCTATGTTCTCCTCAAGGATTTTGATGGATTCCTGTCTCCCATTGAAGTCTTTCATCCATTTTGAGTCTAGTTTTGTGTGTGGTGTAAGGAAATGGTCTAGTTTCATTTTTCTGCATGTGGCTGTCCAATTTTCCCAACACCATTTGTTGAAGAGACTGTCTTTTTTCCATTGGACATTCTTTCCTGCTTTGTTGAAGATTAGTTGACCATAGAGTTGAGGGTCTATTTCTGGGCTCTCTCTTCTGTTCCATTGATCCATATGTCTGTTTTTGTGCCAGTACCATACTGTCTTGATGATTACAGCTTTGTAATAGAGCTTGAAGTCTGGAATTGTGATGCTACCAACTTTGGCTTTCTTTTTCAACATTCTTCTGTTTGGGGTCTTTTCTGGTTCCATATAAATTTTAGGATTATTTGTTCAATTTCTTTGAAAAAAATTTGATAGGGATTGCATTAAATATGTAGATTGCTTTAGGTAACATAGACATTTTCACAATATTTGTTCTTCCAGTCCATGAGCATGGAACATTTTTCCATTTCTTTGTGTCTTCCTCAATTTCTTTCATGAGCACTTTATAGTTTTCTGAGTATAGATTCCTTGCCTCTTTCGTTAAGTTTATTCCTAGGTATCTTATAGTTTGGGGTGCAATTGTAAATGGGATTGACTCCTTAATTTCTCTTTCTTCTGTCTTGCTATTTGGTGTATAGAAATGCAACTGATTTCTGTGCATTGATTTTATATCCTGACACTTTACTGAATTCCTGTATGAGTTTTAGCAGTTTTGAAGTGGAGTCTTTTGGGTTTTCCACATACAGTATCATATCATCTGCAAAAATTGAGAGTTTGACTTCTTCTTTGCTGATTTGGATGCCTTTAATTTCTTTTTGTTGTCTGATTGCCAAGGCTAGGACTTCTAGTACTATGTTGAATAGTAGTGGTGATAGTGGCCATCCCTGCCATGTTCCTGACCTTAGCAGAAAAGTTCTCAGTTTTTCTAAGCCATTGAGGATGATATTTGCTGTGGGTTTTTCACAGATGGCTTTTATGATATTGAGGTATGTACCCTCTATCTCTACACTTGAAGAGTTTTAATCAAGAAATGATGCTATACTTTGCCAAATGCTTTTTTAGCATCTAATGAGAGTATCATATGGTTGTTGTTCTTTCTTTTATTAATGTATTGTATTACACTGATTGATTTACAGATGTTGAACCAATCTTGCAGTCCAGGAATAAATCTCACAGAGTGGTCATGGTGAATAATCCTTTTAATGTGCTGTTGGATCCTATTGGCTAGTATTTCTGGGAGAATTTTTGCATCCATATTCATCAAGATATTGATGAATATTGCATCCATATTCATCAATATCTTGGCCTATATGTTCATCCATATATTGGCCTATAATTCTCCTTTTTGATAGGATCTTTGTCTGGTTTGGGGATCAAGGTAATGCTGGCCTCATAAAATGAGTTTGGACGTTTTCCTTCCATTTCTATATTTTGGAACAGTTTCAGGAGAATAGGCATTAATTCTTCTTTAAATGTTTGGTAGAATTCCTCTGGGAAGCCGTCTGGCCCTGGGCTCTTGTTTCCTGGGAGATTTTTGATGACTGCTTCATCCTCCTTACTGGTTATGGTCTGTGGAGGTTTTCTATTTCTTCCTGGTTCAGTTTCGGTAGTTTATATGTCTCTAGGAATGTATCCATTTCTTCCAGATTGTCAAATTTACAGGCGTATAGTTGCTTATAATAGGTTCTTATAACTGTTTGTATGACTTTGGTGTTTGTTGTGGTCTCTCCTCTTTCATTCTTGATTTTATTTATTTGGGTCCTTTCTCTTTTCTTTTTGATAAGTCTGGCTAGGGGTTTATCAATTTTCTTAATTCTTTCAAAGAACCAGCTCCTAGTTTCATTGATTTGTTCTACTGTTCTTTTAGTTTCCATTTTATTGATTTCTGCTCTGATCTTTATTATTTCTCTTCTTCTGTTGGGTTTAGGCTTTCTTTGCTGTTCTTTCTCCAGCTCCTGTAGGTGTAGAGTTAGCTTATGTACTTGAGATCTTTCTTGCTTCTTGAGAAAGGCTTGTATCGCTATATACTTTCCTCTCAGGACTGCCTTTGCTGTTTCCCACAGATTTTGAACAGTTGTGTTTTCATTTTCATTTGTTTCCATGAATTTTTTCAGTTCTTCTTTAATTTCCTGGTTGACCCATTCATTCTTTAGCCTCCATTTTGAGTTCTTTTGAGTATTTGAGTTCTTTCCAACTTTCCTCTTGTGATTGAATTCTAGCTTCAGAGCATTGTGGTCTGAAAATATGTAGGGACTGATTCCAATCTTTTGGTACTGGTTGAGACCTGATTTGTGACTGAGGATGTGATCTATTCTGGAGAATGTTCCATGTGCACTAGAGAAGAATGTGTATTCTGTTGCTTCGGGATGGAATGTTCTGAATGTATCTGTGATGTCCATCTGGTCCAGTGTGTCATTTAAGGCCTTTATTTTCTTGTTGATCTTTTGCTTGGATGATCTGTCCATTTCAGTGAGGGGGGTGTTAAAGTCCCCTACTATTGTTGTATTATTATCAATGTGTTTCTTTGATTTTGTTATGAATTGGTTTATATAGTTGGCTGCTCCCAAGTTAGGGGCATAGATATTTAAGATTGTTAGATCTTCTTGTCAGACACAACCTTTAAGTAGGATATAGTGTCCTTCCTCATCCCTTAGTATAGTCTTTGGGTTAAAATCTAATTTATCTGATATAAGGAATGCCACCCCAGCTTTCTTTTGATGGCCATTATCATGGTAAATTGTTTTCCACCCCCTTACTTTAAATCTGGAGGTGTCTTTGGGTCTAAAATGAGTTTCTTGTAGACAGCATATTGATGGGTCTTGTTTTTTTACCCATTCTGATACCCTGTGTCTTTTGACTGGGGTATTTAGCCCATTTATATTCAGGGTAAGTATTGAAAGATATGAATTTAGTGCCACTGTATTGCCTATAAGGTGACTGTTACTGTATATTGTTTCTGTTCCTTTCTGGTCTACTACTTTTAGGCTCTCTCTTTGCTTAGAGGACCCCTTTCAATATTTTCTGTAGGCCTTGTTTGGTGTTTGCAAATTCTTTTAGTTTTTGTTTGTCCTGGAAGCTTTTTATCTCTCCTTTTATTTTCAATGATAGCCTAGCTGCATATAGTATTCTTGGTTGCATATTTTTCTCATTTAGTGTTCTAAATATATCATTCCAGTTCTTTCTTGCCTGCCAGGTCTGTATGAATAAGTCTGCTGCCAATCTAATATTTCTACCATTGTATGTTACAGACTTCTTTTACCAGGCTCATTTCAGGATTTTCTCTTTGTCACTAAGACTTGTAAGTTTTACTATTAGATGATGGGGTGTGGACCTATTTTTATTGATTTTGAGTGGGATTCTCTGTGCCTCCAGGATTTTGATCCATATTCCCTTTACTATATTAGGGAAACTCTCTACTATAGTTTGCTTCTGCCCCTCTCTCTTTTCTTTCTTCTGGAATCCCAATTATTCCAATATTGTTTCATCTTATAGTATCACTTATCTCTCAAATTCTCCCCTCATGGTCCAGTAGTTGTTTGTCTTTCTTTTGTGCAGCTTCTTTATTCTCCATCATTTGGTCTTCTATATCACTAATTTTCTCTTCTGCCTCATTTATCCTAGCAGTAAGTGCCTCCATTTTTTTATTGCACCTCATTAATAGATTTTTTTATTTCAACTTGGTTAGATTTTAGTTCTTTTATTGCTCCAGACAGGGTTTCTCTAATATCTTCCATGCCTTTTTCAAGTCCGGGTAGCTCCATGAGAATTGTCATTCTGAACTCTAGTTCTGACATATTACCAATGTCCATATTGATTATTTCCCTAGCCATTGGCACTGCCTCTTGTTCTTTTTCATGTGATGAGTTTTTCCACCTTGTCATTGTATCCAGAGAAGAATATATGAACGAGAGCATAAAATACTAAAAGGGTGGCAAAGACCCCAGAAAAATGTACGCTAACCAAATCAGAAGAGACCCAAAACCAGAAGGAGAAGAAAGGGGGAAAAAGAAAACAAAATTACACATATAGATATCTATTCTATTCACCAGTCTAATAAATAAATAAATAAATAAATATATATATATCTTTTATATATATAATATACATTATATATAAAAGAAAACAAAATTACACACATATATATGTGTATATACATACACATATATATGTGTATATATATATACACATAAATAAATATATATATTTATATATACATATATTTATTTATTTATTAGACTGGTGAATAGAATAGAGCCACCCACTTGATTTTGGGTGTATTTTGGTGTCTTAGAAGAAACTACCTCCCGAATTTTTAAAGAAGAAAAACTTATATATATACAAAAATTAGGTTAAACATGATGAGGAGTTGGAATATGACTGTAAAGATGAAAATTTTTAAAAACTCAAAAAAAGGGATTATAAGATAAGTTGGTTGGAAAAAGAAAAATAAAAGAGAGAATGTGAGAATGTGCTCAGGCTGGAGACTTGAACAAAGCCACGTGCTTGATTTAGGGTATATTTTGATCTGTTAGAATAAATTGTATCCCAAAATTTTAAAAAATATGTATTTTGATATGTATACAAAAAATAAGGTTAAATACAATGAAGAGATAAAATATGACTATAACAATGAAGATTTTAAAAGATTTTTTTAAGAAAGGTATTGTTAAGATAAACTAGTTAAAACATGTTAAAAGAGGAAAAAGTTAAAAAAATAGAATAAGAAAAAAAATTAAATAAAAAAAATTAACTTCGCATGACTAAAGGATCATGGGGGAAAATGCCATGAATTCTATGCATTACTTTACCCTAGTTCTGGCGTTCCGCTGTTCTCCTTGATTGGTGAGCTTGGTCTTGGCTGGATGTTCTTGCTGATATTCTGGGGGAGGGGCCTATTGCAGTGATTCTCAAATGTCTGCCTGAGGCAGAATTGCACCACCCTTGCCAGGGGCCAGGCTAAGTAATCTGCTTGGGTTCGTTCTCAGGAGCTTCTGTTCCCTGAACGCTTTCCATAGAGCTTTGGAGGACGGGAATGAAAATGGCAGCCTCCCAGTCTCTGGCCCAGAGATCCTGAGAACTCAGGGCCCCACTCCTGAGTGTGCCGTCATAGTAAAACAGTCAGTCTCTCCTGTCTCCCTGGTCTCTGGCCACACTCCATGCTCATCCAACCTGTGACTGAGCATTTCTGTCTCTGGTGCACAGCCCCATTTGGAGTCTCCAAACCCAGCAGATTCCTGCCACTTGTTCCTGTGCCACTTCTCCTGAAGAAGGAAGGAGGGGATCTCTTCAGATCTGCCACTTGTGGAGTCCCTGCTCAAAGAACAGTGATCCGACTGTGCCTTGGATCACGGTTTAAGGTAACCCCCATTTTAAAGCTCACTCCTCGACTCTGTCTCTGTAGTTGGCATCCCTGCTCTGATACCTGGGACCTCAGCTACACTCAGACACTCCCAATCTTTCTGTGACCCTGTGGGACCTGCGACCACACTGTCCCCGCAAGGGCTCCACCCTGCTTAGCCTCTGAGCAATGTCCCTCAGTGGAGCAGACTTCTAAAAGTTCATTTTGTGCTCCACTGCTGCACTGCTTGCCAGGAACTGGCCCTTCCCCTCACGGTCTATCTTCCTGTGGTTTCAGATTCACTTCTCCACATTTCCTACCTTTCAGAATGTGATCGATTTTCTGTTCCTAGAATTGCTGCTGTTTTCTCTTCTGTCTCCTGTTGAGTTTGTAGGTGTTTGGAATGGTTTGATAACTATCTAGCTGAACTCCTGGGACCTGATGTCATTTCAGTCTGCTACTCCTCTGCCATCTGGCTTCAGTCCCTGCTATTTTCATTCTTAATTTTTTTTTTTTAAATTTCAGTGTTTTAGTAGAAGAAATAGGTTGCTACGGAGAATATATATTTTCACTCTTCTTCAGTGCATATATTTCATCTGGTATATAAAAAGATAAAATGGTATTGGGGGAATGCTAAAAAAAGAAATATAAGAAGAACCTTAAATAACAGAAATGTGTTATGTGTGGGCAGGTCACAATGGAGAAATGAAAAAGGAGAGTGTGAATCAGAAATATTTAGTGGAGACTCACTTTTCACCCCTACTTGGTAATAGGCAGTGAAATGAAAAGGTTTTTCTAGTTATAGTTCAGAAGGAAATAATTGAGTAGTGATATCATTCATCCCAGAAGGAAATATCTAGTTAATGCTAAGAGAGAAAGTGACCCTTTGTCATTGAAAACATTTTTTCCTTTTCTTGTGACAGAATATAAGACCCCCTGTGGGGTTTTTTAAACAGAAATATGCATTAATGAAAACAAATGTTTCTTCTCCCAAATTTTGTGTGGGAACTGTGCAGAGGCATAGAATGTTCTTCTTAGCTACCATTTCTTTCAGTCAAGTTAATTATCATTCATTCTTACAACCATATGGACTCCAATACCTACCAGGATACCTGGGAAGTCCCTATATACTGTTTTTCTTGCCTCTATAGCCTTATAGATATTTATACCATGAAACATCTCTGTTAAGAGTTTAGAGTGTAGACTTAGACAAACTGAAACTGCTATTATATATGGAGACCTCCTCTGAAGATATCTCTTTTTATTTATTTTTAAACCTTCTTTTTTAAAAGTAACTCTAGGGGCTTCTGGGTGGCTCAGTTGGTGGAACGTCTGATTCCTGATTTCAGCTCAGGTCATGATCTCCGGGTTGTGGATTGAACTTCACCTCGGGCTCCATGCGTCTTATGGTGTCCCCTTGGGATTCTCTCTCTCCTCTCCTTCTGCTCCATCCCACCCCCATTTTCTCTCTCAAATAAATAAATAAATAAATAAAATCTTTTTTTTTTTTTTAAATAGAGTAATCTTTATGCCCAATGTGAGGCTTAAACTCATGACCCTGAGATCAAGAGTCACATGCTGTACTAACAGCCAGCCCACCCCTACAGCCCTGCCAACATCTCTTTTATTTTTTTTATTTTTATTTTTATTTTTTTTTAAGATTGTATTTATTTATTTGAGAGAGAGGCAGTGAGAAAGCATGAGCGAGGAGAAGGTCAGAGGGAGAAGCAGACTCCCCATGGAGCTGGGAGCCTGATGCGGGACTCGATCCCGGGTCTCCGGGATCATGACCTGAGCCGAAGGCAGTCGTCCAACCAACTGAGCCACCCAGGCGTCCCCCAACATCTCTTTTAAATGCAGATATCATGAATTGGTATCACTGAGGGTAAAAACCACTGAGTAACATATAATTTTTTTTTCCTTTGAAAAGTTATTGTCAAAATTCAGTATAGTTAAGAAAGAAATATATGGTTATTGGCAATTTGGAAACTTCCACTGGTATAGAACAACATTATTCTTATATGTCAAGATTTCCAAATAAAATAATACTGTACTTATCTAGATTATGCAATATTTCATAGAAGTTTAATCCATTCAGATAAAAAAGTCCTATTCTTTATGTACCATCCCTCTCATGGTTTTTAAACATTTTATCAACAGTCTTTCTAAAATGTCTTACAAAATTTCCTACCAATGTATACTAAGTATACACTAAAAGTAATTTATTTCTGAATGATATAAGTTACTCTGTATTCCATTCCATAAAACTATAAAAATTTTAAATTTTTTTCTGGTCTCTTCCTTTGCTGTTGTCCAGTTTTTCATATTGAAACTCTTGCTGATAACCAGGGCTTCTCTTGGTAGCCCACTTCTTTTTTCAAAGTTGCTCTTTCTAATCTGTTGTAAACACAGAAACCAGATAATAATTCTTATAGGAAGTTAGAATTAACAGGCTCTAAGTTAGATCTCTTTTAGGTGTTTGTAACATTGATTTTAGCTTATTTGGGGACCTGTTTAATTTTATCTCAGATTCTAGTCAATATTCTAGAGGATTGACATTTCTAGATAAGTGACCTCTGATTGAGTTAGGGAAATGAAGAGGTACAGGTGGAGTCTCTAGGCAGTCCAAGGAACATGAACAGAGGCAAGAATGGGAGCTAGAGATATGGTGTGTTTTAAAAACTGCAAGCAGTTAACAAGGCTGCAGCCTCAGCTAGAAGGCAAAGAGAAGGAATGTGGGATATGGCAATAAGTGACAAGGAATGGAGTAATAAGCAAGGGCAAAATAACAGCAGCTCTTATATTTCACGCTAAGTAAGTTTAACTTCAACAATGAGATGTGAAATGATAGTGAAGTGTTTTAGGGAAGGCAACAGCATAGTCAGATTTGTGTGTTAGAAAGGTTGCTATGTCATTGAGAAAATGTTGTTCTAAATGACTAAGGAAATTATGTTAATAATAGATATTTACATTAGCTGGCAGCATTTGATTCAACAGCTAGGATAGTGGAAATGGGTTGTGTTTAACTCTTGTTTATAATGACTCATTTTCATATCTAAAATTAAAAAAAAAATTCCAGACTTGAACTATGACTCAAATGTGACAGCAATAGATCAACTTCCTACAAGGGACAGAGAAAAGAATCACTTATATTCTGTATCGCTTCTTCAGAGACTTCCAGAGTTCCAGTGTATATATTTTTGTCATCTGGTATATAGCAGCAAAGCCTGGAGACAGATCTAGAATGTCCTTCCTTTTTTTTTTTTTTTTTAAGATTTTATTTATTTATTTGAGAGATAAAGTGAGAGAGCACAAGGTAGGGGAGAGGGAGAAGCAGACGCCCCACTGAGCAGGGAGCCCAATGTGGGGCTTGATCCCAGGACCCTGAGATCATGACCTGAGCCAAAGGCAGACACTTAACTGACTGAGCCACCCAGGGATCCCTAGAATGTCCTTCCTTATGTAACACATTCTAATTGAGAAAGAATGCAAAAGATATGTAGAAAATTGAGCTGAGTAAAAATATTATGAAATGTCAGTCACCAAATTATTAATATTTTTAACATTGCTATCATTATTACATTACATATGTAGTAATCATTGTCTTAACTTTTTCAGTGATGAAAGAGATGTCAGGAAGAATAGGTGGCTTGTTTAATAAGTATAGTAAAGATAAATATACAAATAGGTCTTCACTTACAGTTATGTAAGAATCTGGTCAGAAGAGGTGAGTTTTTTTTTCTTTTGTACTGGTCAAGGACTCTAACCCCAAGTATACCAAATTGCCTGCCCTAAGAAACTGAGGATGGAACTCTGAGAAATACTCTGCTATGCTGTCATGAACACATGAATAATAATAACAATAACAAAAAATAATCATTATGGTAGTGGTGATGAGGATGATGCTTATTTAGCTTTTCTCAATGGTAGCTGTGTGCTTTTATTTCCTCTTAAGGACAAATTCTAATAAATAAAGTGTAGGAGGAGCTAAATATATGAAGTTGATTTCAATCTGCTTATTATTTAAGGAGCCAGATGAAATCATTAAATTGCATCCTTTCATTTTATTCATTAGAAAAATAAAGCTCAGAAGATGTAGAAGTCCACTTAGTTGGACATCGAATTTCAAAGTGTCCTGCTTCATACACTTCATAATTTAGTACATATTTCTTATATATTGAGTGTCCCTCAGAAGAACTGGTATTCTGGGCTCAGTCCCTAAATTCATAAGGAAGGTAAGGGGGAGTATGACAGAACTGGCTTAACACCACTGAAATCTATTCCTAGGTTGATTGCTTTCTTTACTTTATTCAGCAGATATTATTTCAGGGTAGGCATAATCACTTCTCTTTAGGAGAGCAGGGAGAGTAGGCTTCTGCTAATCAACTCCCGAGAGGGATGAGGAGGCGTAGTTAAACCACCCAGGATTTACAGGTTTGTGCCTCAATATTTTCTTGGTTATGTGTTTCTTTAGAGGACTTCAGAATTTAGCTGAGTCTCATTAAGTCCAGTTAAACACCATGAAGCCATGTAAGTTTGATCACCCAATGGTCCAGTATCTTGTGGCAATGTCTTAGTCTTAGATTTTGCAATATTAGTGTCGGTAATCTGCTACAGAATATCTAATTTTGTCCTTTGCCTGAATTTTTTTATTAGGCTGCTCATTTTCAACCCAGGATGGGAGATTTCCTTTTGATTTATTATTAAACTATTCTAGTATAATAGTATTAGTTGCTGTATTTCAATAAGCTTATAGTGGTTTCTTTACCTAGCAAGGAAAAATCCTGAGAAAATACCTAGGCAATTAAAAATATAACTTATGAGGGCACCTGGGTGGCTCAGTGGGTTAAGCCTCTGACTTCGGCTCAGGTCATGATCTCAGGGTCCTGGGATCGAGCCCTGCATCGGGCTCTCTGCTCAGCAGGGAGCCCGCTTCCCCGACCCCCACCTCTCTCTGCCTGCCTCTCTGCCTACTTGTGATCTATCTCTCTCTCTCTGTCAAATAAATAAATAAAATCTTTATAAAAAAACATATAACTTATGATCTAAAAAGTTCATGATGGTTAGGTATGTCTAGGATTTTGCTGAACAATGACTCATAGAGAAAATATGTGGCCATCTATGGGTGCATATTTTGATAAAATTTTGATATTTTGAGAGCTATTTTGATAAAAAATGCTCCCTTATCCAATATGTAGTGTACTAAAATACAAATTTTATGCATATTGTGACTACGAAAGCTTAATAGATTTTCTTAGGAACATGGTTTCATGAAATGCGTGAATGGTATGTATCAAATCAGTCTGTTTAGATGAGACCAGGAAAGCTGAATCAGCTTCATTCTAAACCATCAACATCTGTGACCTTGGAACCAATCAATAGAATCTCTGCAGCTTGTCTTAGGGAATTGAAGTTGATTCACCTTCTAATTCAAGTCAGTTACTATCTATGGGTCCCTCACAATGTTTCTGGCACTAGGGATATAATGAATGGTTGCTTTTCTTGTTCTCCAGTAGCCCACCAACTAACTAGGAGACAGGTTTGTACACATTGCACCAAAATACTATGACCCTCACACAAGCAAAACATCAAAGGGAAACAGATAATACCAAAGGTTGAAGGAAGCTGTGGGAGGGGAAAGCTTTACAGAGGAAGTGAAATTGAAATTAGATATTTAAGGAAAAGTGATTTTTTCCTTCATTCTGACAGAAGGCTCGACAATCCTGTGGAATCACACACCTTTTCTTCCTGACTGATCAGTTACTTCCAGTATGCTAGTATGTGAACTAGTTCTATCATTAGAAAATTAATGAACTAAATTGACTTTCTAAAAATGTAATCTTGTTTCTATTTATTTGTGAAGACTAGAATTGGGAGGAAGTAGGTGTTCTCTTTTCTCAAATAGGAAATTTGAGTCAAAAAAGATAATTCAGTGGAAAGCCAAAAGAGAAACAGTACTTCTGTCTTTCAAGGAAACACTATTTTGCCTGGACATTTTCATTATCAAAACAAAACAAAGTAACAACAATAATGACATTGATAACAAAGCAAGCATATCACTTAGATCCCCTAGAGGATTAAATATTTGTATGGACAAGGGCATTAGGAGGATTCTGTTCAACTTCAGGCATCAAACTAAGACTAATGGTTTGTTTCCTGGATTTGGGCTTCATAAAGGCAAACTTCTAAAATAAGAGTGGCTCAAAATTCAAATGAGGTGCCTTGTGAAATAATGAGCTTTCAGTTTTCATATAGAAGAAGGATCACCACCCTTCCAAATAAAGTTAAGCTCTGGGGTTATGACAAACATAAACATTACCTCAAGAAGCAATTTTGGATTGACTCAAATAGTGAAGGCAAGAGAGTTACTTACATTCCATTGAGTAAGACTGAGATGACTTTGGCTCAAACATTAAAAATAAAATGAGCAGCTGACAGGGAAAAAGAACAAAAAATAACTTTTTTTTCTTTTTCTTTTTCTTTTTTTTTTTTTGTCTGAACCATTTGGGAATGTTATATATCCAAAAGATATATAAAAAGATAAGTTGAAAAGAAAACTGACAAATCTTTTTTCCCCCTTTTCCATTATGAATTAAGAGCCATCTGTACAGCCAGAATGTCTGAACAATACAAAGTATTCATTCATGCAATAGATGAAATGAGATGATAAGAAACTAGGTATGTATGCAGATTTATTTGACAGATACTTATAAAATACGTTTAAAATGTATATTTAAGGGGCGCCTGGGTGGCTCAGTCTTTAAGTGTCTGGCTTTGGCTCAGGTCATGATCCCAGGACCCTGGAATGGAGCCCCACAGCAGGCTTCCTGCTCAGCAGGGAGTCTGCTTCTCCCTCTGGCACTCCCCTTGCTTATGTTGCCTCTCTCACTTATCTCTCTGTCAAGTGAATAAATAAAATCTTTAAAAAAAAATTTTTTTTAAATGTACATTTAAAACATTAGGGATAGGTGTGGATTAACCTCTTTAGTAACCTAATTGTAATTTTGCTTGATGCTACAAGCCAAACAGTTGCTTTATCTAGAGACAAGCAAAGAAGGTGAACCTCAACTGCAGCCAGATTGTTCTAAGCTTCATTTTCTAAGCCAATGAAAATGCAATGCTGAGTTGGATCTTTCTTCTAATGGGTATTGATTTGGTATTAACTGAGTTTGGATGACTTGTAGGATTTTCCTATCAACCAAAGGGAAAAGAGGACTTGTAACATTTCTAATATTTTTTCCCAGTCAAGGAAGAAAGAGGACTTGTAACATTTGGTATATTATTTTCTGCATGTCTTTTGATCCTTGGGATCAGACTCCTTGTATTTCTACATAGGGCATTTATTTGGCTATCCCCTGTTTTTGTTTTGTTTTGTTTTTGATTTGTTTGTTTGTTTTCCTCTCTGAGCTTCAGCTTCATTAAGTTAGTGGTAGAAGGAGAAGGGGTTTATGAGTTTGGACACATTTTTTATTTAAATATTTTGTTCTTATGGATTTCTGAAGGTCTCTCGTAACTTTTCCAAATGACTCTTATCTGCCTCTTATCCTTTCAATGTAATGATCTTACAACATATCTTCTTAAAAGATTATTTATTTATTTGACAGAGAGAAAGAGATGCAGTGAGAGAGGGAACACAAACAGGGGGAGTGGAAGAGGGAGAAGCAGTCTCTCCACTGAGCAGGAAGCCTGATGTGGGACTCTATGCGGGGCTTGATCCCAGGATCCTGGGATCATGACCTCAGCCGAAGGCAGACGCTTAATGACTGAGCCACCCCGGTACCCCTCTTTACATCATATTTTACTCCATGAAGGCTGCCAACATATTTGCCCTAAACTTATACTCTCTTGATATATCATCTATCTTGATAGAGAAATATGTTTTCCTCTTCACATGACCCTTGGTGGTAGACATTTTCCTATTTTTATCTTTCCTACCAAGGATTGTAATTGACCTAAGAATGGAGTTTTTTCCTATTTCTTGTTTAGTGTGGTTCCCTAAATCTAGCTGTTGCCCAACAAATATGTTGACTGTCAGGAGACATGGGGCAAGTTTGGTAGGAACTTGGTAAGAATATTATTTTTTCAAACTGAATTCATTCTTTTCTTTTTTTTTTTCTTTTTCATTGATAACAGGTCAGAAAATAACATATACAATACATCCAGGTTTAATGAATTGTCATGTGATATCCTTAAATAAAATTCAGAGAAACATTAGCCCAGTGATAATGTGGTTAGGTAGATTTATAGCTTGTTGAATAGTTAGGCTCTCGGTTTTTTGGTCAGTGGTTCGATGATAGGCTATTTTGTCGGGGAGCATGTTGGAATGCTATTCTGGAACATCTCAGAGTTACACAAATCAGAACAGCGTTCTAGAGGCTTATTTGTACATCATTTAAAAGGATACAGTAATATACTTTTAAAACAGAAAATTCAAATCATCTCTTTAAAAAAAAAAATCCCGTATAGCTAACGTACATTATTAGATCAGTTTCAGATGTATATTATGGTGGTTCAACATTTCTATACATTACTCAGTGCTCATTATGATAAGTGTATCCTTAATTCCCTTCACCAATTTCACCCATTCCCACCTCCCATCTCCCCTCTGGTAACCATCAGTTTGTTCTCTATAGTTAAGGGGTCTGTTTTTTGGTTTGTCTTTTTTTTTTTTCTTTGTTCGTTTTGTTTCTTAAGTTCCACAAATGATCGCTTTAACCATATTTTTATATTTTTTCTATCTTGTGAAATAAGAGGAATCATCTTATAATATGCTTTTTCTTTAAGTTACTGTGCAGTTTTTTCTTTCTTCTGGGTCACATGTTGACCAGCCTATTTCACAGACACTACTAGGAAAATGATTGAAGAGATGAAGACAAGAGTGCAACTGTGGATTCCATATTTATTAATTTGGGACACTACAATAGCTAAATGGTAACCCAGGCTCAGCTCATGGTTTCTGTTATATAGTGGGATGGCTAGTGATCAAGGGAACCATTCGGAAAGCACTAATAGATGCTTTCCTTTCTTTTCCATAGACCCTTCCCTTACGTTGTCTCATTCTTGTTAGATAATAAGTCAAACTATATAATAAAAAACTAGTCTATAGTAATAAACCTCAGAAATACTTATCTTGAGGATGGTAATAACTGGAAAGGCAGATAAGGTGATCTTATGTGGTATTAAATATATCTTGTACCTTGGTGTGGGTGATGAATACATGCATTTATAGATATTGGGCAAAAATTAATTGTGTAGTTTGTCCACAGAACTGTATTTACCTTATTCCTCATTTATTTTAAATAGAAACATATAATGATTAAAGGCATTAGGCAGTAAAAAGGAAATAACCAGATATTAAATCAGTTTCACTAGAGTGGGTAGGTTTATATAGTAGGTAAGTAGAAGGAAGAGTTGAGAATATTGTCTCACATTAACTTCTCAGAGTTTTAAATGCCATGATGAAGAAACCAAACTTTATTCCTTATATTTGAGGTAACGTTGGGGATTCTTTCTTGAACACTTTATCTTCCACCTCAGTAGGTTGAATTGATGACTTCAGGAGTTGGTTGGCAATCCTCTGGAAAGCATTTATACTGTTATATCTAAGGAAGGATACCCTCTAATAGGTCATGACTTCTGAATGGAAGGTCAGAGTCACTAACCTCCACCCCACCCTAGGCAAAAGCTAGTAACAAGTATGCTGTAAGAAATTCTATGATTTTTGGTAGCTGGTTTTAAGATGAACCATGTTGCAATGTCCATAATAGCCGAACTATGGAAAGAGCCCAGATATCCATCAACAGATCGATAGATAAAGAAGGTGTGGTATACACCCACATGCATGCACACATGCACGCGCGCGCACACACACACACACACACACTGGAATATTACTTAGTTATCAAAAAAATGAAATCTTGCCATTTGCAACAATGTGGATGGAACTAGAGGGTATTATGTTAAGTGAAATAAGTCAATGAGAGAAAGACAAATACCATATGATTTCACTCATATGTGAAATTTCCAGAAATAAAACAGAGGATCATAGGGAAAGGGAAGGAAAAATAAAACAAGATGAAATCAGAAAGGGAGACAAACCACAGAGACTCTTAACCATAGGAAACAAACTGAGGGTTGCTGGAGGGTTGCTGGAATGGGGTAAACTGAGTGATGGACATTAAGGAGGGCACATGATGCAATGGGCACTGGGTGGTATATACAACTGATGAATCTCTGACCTCTACCTCTGAAACTAATAATACGCTATATATTAATTAATTGAATTTAAATAAAATAAATAGGGTACCTGGGTGGCTCAGTTGGTTAAGCGACTGCCTTCAGCTCACGTCATGATCGTGGAGTCCCAGACTGAGTCCTGCATCAGGCTCCCTGCTCAGCAGGGCGTCTGCTTCTCCCTTTGACCTTCCCCCCTTTCATGCTTTCTTCTCTCTCATTCTCTGAAATAAATACAAATAAAATAAAATAAAATAAATGAATCTGCAGATTAAGGAAAAAGAATAATTTAAGGCAACATGTATATTGTAGAGGCTGCTTTTAATTTGATCAAGGTGAAAGGGCCCACAGTGACCACCTGGCTGAATACAGACAAGACCATCGGGTGACCCACCTCAAAGTATCCATAGGCACTAACTAACTGATGGGTTACTTAGAATAGGGCATACATACCAAAAAAAGGGAAAGTTCCGTATGTTCCCATACCTCTTCTCCTTCCCTCTTTAAAAACAGCCTCACCCACTGCCTTGTGACAGACACTCTGCTTTGCTCTCCTGCCTACTTTTCTCTTGCAGTGTATGCAACAAACTCTTGTCTCCTTAAAAAAAAAAAAAAATCAATCAAATAAATAAAATAAAATAATTAAAATCTATAGTATAAAATAAAATGATATTGGACCTCCTCAAAAAATAAAATAAAATAAAATAAAATGAGGCATGTCAGGATGCCTGGGTGGCTCAGTTGTTTAAAGCCTCTGCCTTCAGCTCAGGTTGGGATCCCCAGGTCTTGGGATCCAGTCCTGTAACAGGCTTCCTGTTCAGCCAGGAGTCTGCTTCTCCCTGTCCCTCTGCTCCTTCCTGGCCTGCCCATACTCACTCTCATTCTCAAATAAATAAATAAAATCTTAAAGAAAAAAGAACTATGGCTGGAGAGTTAAAGACTTGGAGGAGAAAAATGAGAGGGAAGAGGGAATACATAGAGTTCCTTCCTGGGTGAGTTTCTTGGTACACAGCAGAGGCAGTCCAGGGCTACCTGGAAGTAATGACCTTTCTACATAAGATGGCTTCCTCAGCTCCTCTAAGAGTCTAAGGACTTTTTTTTCCCTGGGATAGGTCTGGAACACAGTAGGCATTTAATAAAGCTTTTTGAATGAATGGAGGAAGAATGGATAATCTCCAAAATAATACACTTTTTGCAAAAGAATTATTTGTTGTTTTATTTTTGCTGGTAAGACTGTTAAAAATTGTGATCACTCTACATTAATATATTGTTTTTCCTGGCTAAAATATGTCTTCAGTGCTAGATGTACCAACAATTTAATAACATGGTTTATTGGCAGAGGATATATGTGTGTAAGAAATACTGCACTAAATATTCATACATACACATAGTCATGAGCTGCATCTCAATTTCAGAAATATTAAAAACTGAAAAATAACGTATTTTAGAAATGAGGGAATGCACATGCATAAGTCCCCTTTCCCAGCCTTCCTTAAAAACCTGCATCAGCATATATATGACACAATCACCTTTCTCTCACGTGTTCAGTGGCTTGCAGGGTTAGCTCTGGATGTCTTCATTACTGCAGACTCCATGGAAATATCCAGTAGGTTAAAATCCTTGGGAGGGGGGAAGGTCACTACATACTGCTCTGCACAGTTTACAAAAAATAGAATACTGTCCCAAATCTTACACCTTTAAAAACACACGCATAGCCCATCTGTCAAATAAAATCTTTTAAAAATAAATAAAAATAAAAAAATAAAAACACACGCATACACAAACAAAAAATGAAAAAATGGCTACAATTGAGAAAGAAAAACTGGGAAGATTTTATTCTTGTCAAGATAATTCTTTGATTATTGTTATTTGCTTGAAAGTTGAGTTTCTGCCCATGCATTGCCACTAGAACCTTCCAAAACATAACTCTCAACTTCACCTTACTTGTCCTTATGTAGATTTCCCACTGTGTATTTACCCTTCTCTGTTTATCCTTGAGGCTTATCTACTAATCATTCCCTCAGGTTCTTCAGGGCCTTAGCTGTTTTTTTTCTGAAATTTAATAATCATATTGAATAGTAATAATGTAATAACATATATAAATATAAAACCACTTTAACATTTTCATACACAATTGTTTAATGTGGGTAGGACAGCTATTATTAATTCTGTTTTAAAGATAAATAAATGGAGGCATGAATTGAATAAACAACTTGGCCAAGATCACACAGCAATTAAATACCAGGTAAAGAACCAGAACTGAGATATGCCAAAGCTTTGACAAGTACTTGGGAAAATGCTCCTACTCTTTGTTATGCTCTTAGCTATTCCTTTTCTTGTGATTGATTTTTTAAAAAAGATTTAATGAATTTATTTACTTTAGAGAGTGACAGAGACTGAGGGGGGGGGGGGCAGAGGGAGAGGGAGAGAAGCAGACTCTCTACTAAGTGAGCCCAAAGCGGGGGTCAGTATCATGACCCTGAGATCATGACCTGAGCAGAAATCAAGAGTTGAATACTTAACCTACTGAGCCACACAGGCGCCCCTTCCTTGTGTTTGATTTTTAAAGGAACCACTTAATTATATAAAACAAGTGCATCAGACTGCCTCCTTTAATGTTGAGTATCTGTTTTTTCCCTTTTATTTTTTAATTTAATTACAATTAATTTACCTATAGTATATTATTAGTTTCAGAGGTAGAGTTCAGTGATTCATCAATTGCACACAACACCCCGTGCCCATTACATCACATGCCCTCCTTAATCCCCGTCACCCAGTTACTTCATCCCCCCACCTCCCCCACCTCCAGCAACCCTCAGTTTGTTTCCTGTGGTTAAGTGTCTCTTGTGATTTCTTTCCTCCTCTGATTATGTCTTGTTTTATTTTTCCCTCCCTTTCTCTATTATCCTGTTCTGTTTCTTAAATTCTGCACATGAGTGGAATCATATGGTAATTGTCTTTCTCTGATTGAGTTATTTAATTTAGCATAATACCCTCTAGTTCCATCCACGTCATTTCCAATGGCAAGATTTCATTTTTTTTGATGACTGAGTAATATTCTATTGTGTGTGTGTGTGTGTGTATACATATATATATATCACATCTCTTAACATAAATTTCAACAAAAAATTCTCTTCTCTCCCTCTCTCTCTCCTTTTTTCTCTGTCTCTGCTTCCAACATCCCATTCTCATTTCTTCTTTCCAATAGCCTGTAACTGCTTGAAGAGATCTAATATGAAGGACACAGTAATAATGCTTCAGTTACCTTTTTGCTGTTTAATTTCTCTCAACTCACATTTGGGCAGTTGGATGCTATTCTCAAAATTACCCTTCAATTCCCTCTCATATACTCTTTAAAATGAAGTTCATAGTCTGTTCCTCATAGGATCCTTCTGGACAGCGCCAACCCACAACTAGACCATGTTTGAGTACTGAGGCCAAAACTCTGCTCCTTTGGTTCTCAGTGCTCTCCTACTGTGCCCCAGACCAGTTATGCTTCTACAGTTTCCTGTTGAGGGGAAGGGAATTATGCAAGTCATGAAGCTATCCATGGAAATAACATGGCTGCTTTTCTATTCCTCACTCATCATGTCCAACCCATCAGAAATTTTGGTCACCTTTTCCTCCTAATCATATCTTGAATCAACCACTTTCCTCTATTTACATGACCCGGTGTTAGTTCATGCCATCTCCTCTTTGCTAAGACACCTGCAGCAGTCCTCTAACCCATTTTGTTATTTCCACTGTCTCCTTCCCTTCAATGTTCATGTCATTTTCTCTCTACTCCCATTAAAAATGTTTCTCTTTGCTTTTAAGATAAAGATCTCTACATTTATCTTGCCCTGTTCATGGTTTAGCCCTTTCAGATCTCCCTGGAATCACTTTTCCCCATTTTCTGTCTTGTTCCTCATAGTCCAGTCTCAATTGAGTTCTTCCAGTTACTGAAACAGACCCACTTCTTCCCAACCTACATGCTATTTCCTCTACCTAGAGAATTTTCTATTTTCCCTCTGTAACATGGTTAACTCTTACTCTTGCTTCAATTCTCAGTTCAGATACCACTTACTTATACAAACCTTCTCTGACTTCCCTGCCATGTTAATACTCTCCTTCACAGCAGCATGTACCTTCCCTTTGAGGCACTCACTACTGTGGTAGGTTTACTTTTATTTAGCTAATTGTTTGATCAGATGCTGAAAAGAAAAATGTTCACAGTGGGTCTGCAACTCATTCTTTCCACCTTGGAAATGCCTGAGACAGTTTTTCTTTTAACCCCAAACACATCTCTTTGCAAATATTGACTGATGAAATTTACTAGCTCCTGATCACTGATCTAGGAATGCTTTTAACAAAATGTATATGATCTGTCTGGCCTGTTTGTTGTAAATATGTCTATAATTTATAGATTTATGAACTGCAGTGGTGCTGATTAGTGCAAGTTAATTGCACGGCTAAAACTGGACTGTGAGATAATGAGAAGTAGAGCTGTGAGACCACAACATTAAGAGGCTTCTCTTTGCTAATTCAAGCCTACAGAAGGAACAGCCTTCAGACCAGAGCCACAACACATCAGAGTGTAGGAAACAGGAGGCTGCATCTGACAGGCTCAGGTCTGCCCAGCACACCCATGGCATGCTCTGCTGCTGGTCCCTTCTTATAACCTTTGCTAATCATTTGTAAAGGTTGATGCTGAGTCAGATTTTTATCTCATCTGAGTCTTATAACTCGGGCTTTTATTATTATATAAGTAGAATATCTACATTTCTCCCTTATTGTCTCATGAGTTCCATGAAAACAGGGAAATGACTGTATTATCTGACAGTTCCTATTTTCTGGCCCAATATTTAGTACACAGTAAACACATACTAGATGCAAAGTCAACCCTTTTCTTTGTGTGGCAAAGATCACTAGAACTCATCATATCCAATTTTTTTCTTTCTTTCCTGCACACACTGGAAAACTATCTAGCTTCCCATGTAAGGTTGGGGACATGTGATTAATTTTGGTCAATAGATTTTAAGGGGAAGTAATATATATAACTTCAGGGCAGAGGCAGGTAAGATCAGATTTAAGTTGCCTGTGTTATATTTTCCTTGTCTAGCAAATGCTGAGACCTTGTATTAAGATGGTTTTATGAAAAGATGGCAGAGCTTCTGTCATTTCTGGGTTCCTGACTAATATGTAAAGAACACCCTACTCCTACCCAGGTTGGTATACACTATGAGCCAGAAATGCCAAAAGATTTTATTAAGTTCCTGAAATTCTGAGGTTAATTTGTTACCTGTATATTATATAACATATGCCATCTAATACACGAATGAGCAGTAGGTAGGCAAGACTATGTATAAGGACACTCTGGAACACACATATCTTCTTCTCATCCCTTGATTTTTCCATTCTCTCTGTTCCTTCTCAAAATGCAAATTCGTGAAGTACAAGAGAGAGGGAGTTACAGTTTCAACCGCTACTCCAGAAACAATCGACTTGCCTTAGACTGAATTGACTCAATGAATTAAACTTATGCCATAATTTATTTAACAGAGAATATTATGTTCCAGGCCTTTGCTAGGTATTTAAGATCAATGATAAAGAATGCTGCTTCCTGCACTCAAAGTGCTCATATATCCCAATAAGAGTAGTGAAAACATGAGTATGCTATAATAGAGATAAGGTAAAAAAGAGCCATCAATTCTGATTTATGGAAGAGAGTTGGAGAATGACTTTATAGAGTGACATCCAAATATTTGAAAGAATGAAGGATTTCACCAATTGCCAAGAGAAAATGGCTTATTATAAACAATTTCCCATGGCATAAATGTTTATGGTATGTTTGGAAAGAGAGTTTAGTATTTGTGGACTTGGTGGCTGGGGTCAGCATTGGGGGGAGAGAGTACAGGAAGTCAACTTCCACGCCTCCAATTCTTGCTTTCACATTTTTTTCCCTCAGCTTAAGACGAAAGTATAGTGGTTTCAATTATCACAATAGGCTTGCATTAAGATTGTAGATAACTATAGTTATTAAAGAATAAAAAGAAAGAGAAATACACATAACCAACTAATTCTACCCTGTATTTTATACCGAGTATTGTCTTTATTTCTAGCTTTTTAGTTAATGATCCATATATGACTACTCTGAACATGCCTCAGATGTGCTCTGTATATCCTTCTATATATCTAGCTAGCCCCTCTCCTATTTGCATTTATAAGTTCTGTCCTTTATTCATATCTTAGTTCTTTTGGTGCTAATGTTTTCCTTTTGTACTTCCTTATTTATGAAGGGCAAACCTTCCAGACTAACCGTTCAGTGGTAATATTTCACTTCTTCAACCATATCAGTAAAGATTTAGAGGGTGATCTGGACTACTGAACTTTGAAAAAACTTTGAACCAGAGTAGAAGTTTTTCACTTTTGACTAAAAAATACATCCTGTGTTCTTAGCCTGTGTTTTCACAGGGTATTCAACCACATCTTCTCTTGTGGTTCTCAAAAAAAACTTGGTATGCTTAAGAATCATCTCAAAAGTTCAGTAAAAATGACAATTTTAAGGTCTCTATCCAGTAATTCTGAGTCATTGGCTTTGTGTGAGGCCCAGGGATTTGCATTTTTAATAATACCCCAAGTGTTCTGATTTACATGATTCTCAAACCACACTTTGATAAACACTGATATGTATAGTAGTTGTAAAAATTCTAGCAAGATGGGCTGTTTTTCACTTACATCAGTGTTTCTCAACTCTGGCTGTATATTAGAACTGCTAATACCTTGAAATGGAGAGTTTTTCAAAACACCATCATTGCATAGGCCACTCCACAGACCAGTTGCATCTGATTATCTGGAAGGAGATGAATATAAGTGAATTTATATTTTGCACACTATGGCAAATTACTGCTTAGAAGATCTCCTCCTTACTGTGGCCATTGCAAGAAATTGGTAAACAGGTCCTCTGCCAGCCCCTTAACTGAGAACTCTGATGCGGAGTATTAGAGGATGAGGCAAAACAAGTACCAACTTGAAAGTTTTGAACATAGAGAGCAGAGCTTCTTGGTAAGATGCTCTACTTGTAACTCTAACCAATCTACCCTTGCCATGCCAAGTTGCTGCTATAGACCAAGCAGGTAGGGACTGAAGAATGTTAGCCTCAGGCTCTCAGAGCCCTGACATATGGAGCACCAAGTTGTGAAAAAGGGCAGAAATCAGAGTTAGAAAAGCCATTATGAATATCTGACAGCTGTGATTCCTTTACTTAGTTCAAACTGATCCTATTTTGGTGAGGGTGTATGTGTGAGAGTGGAGAGAAAGAGACCTAAATAAGCCATCCTGAGTGCACTTGGTTTCTTTGACTTGTTTAGGCATATGCAGGAGTAGTTAGAAAGCAGGCTGAGTTTTCTGTCCCTGAAGAATAGAGAGGTCCATGGATACTCAACATAATACCCTACAGTTCCATTCACCTCTACGTGTGTAGGAAGATTCTAATAATAGTTTGCAAAGTGTCAAGTTACTTCAGGAAAATTTACAAGTTGGTTTAGACTCATGATGACAAAGCAGAAGTAGAAAGATTACAAAGATTTCCCCTAAGAGTCAAAGAAAAAAAGTGGAGGAAGAAAAGCAAAGAATGGGGACAGTTAACAGTATTCTAAAGGTCTTATCACTTGGTGGGACATCGCTGGGGAATAGAGAATTTTGATGGAGGAAGCAGTTGGTAACTTGGTTTCGTATATATTGATAGCTTTTTTTTCTCCCCCTAAGCATCAAGAATGGAAAGGTAAGCATGAATGGCATGAAAAAATAATATATAACACCTAACATAAGGAATAAAGAGCAATTTGACCAAAAGAGCAAAACACAAGTAAAAGGGCATCTTCAGTCCCATAATTTGCCTTCCTGGTTCTTACTATAGATGATGTATCTAAGGGTGGTTTCTCTACTTGGATGCATTCCCAGTTCAATTATATGTCTCCAGAAAATTTCCTCTCTCTACTACAGTTTCACTAATTCACTGTCTATTAAAGCATTCACATTAGTATCCAAACACGTATTTATTTTTTCCATATTTAAAAATAATACCCTTGTTCCATACCCCTTATGGGCTGTAGCCCTATTTATACACTGTTTGAAATCCCCATCCTTCTAAGTGCTCTTTAACTTCATCAGATCTTCTGCACCCCACTGCTGCACCAGGATTTTTGGTCAAATCTCCATGTTGCTTAATCTAGCTTTCAATTCTTATTCCCCATCTTAGTCTTTGAGTGACATTTAACACAGATAATCACCCTCTTCACTTGATATCCTTTTTTCACTTGCCTTCTGGGATACCACACTTTCTCAGTTTCCTCCTCTCTTACTGGCCACTCCTTAACAGTCTCATTTGTGGGTTTCTTATCTTTTCCCCAACAGCTTTATCATGAAGTGCCTCCAGTTTCAGTTCTTCTACCTTTTCCCCACTTTTCCCCACACTCTTAGTGGTCTCATTCCCTCTAATCATGACTAATTCCCAAATTTGTAGCCTGGCTAAATCTGAAATTGATATCCAAATGCTCACTTAACATTTTTGTTTAGATGTATAATAGACACCACAAATCAAATATGTGCAAACTAGTTACAGTCCTCTCTGTATGTGCAGCTTTCTGCATCTCATTTTTTAATTAACATATAAGGTATTGCTTGCTTCAGGAGTACAGGTCTATGAATCATCAGACTTACATACACATTTCACAGCACTCACCATAGCACATACCCTCCCCAATGTCCATAACCCAGCCACCCTATCCCTACCCTTCCCACCCCCCAGCAACCCTCAGTTTGTTTCCTGAGATTGAGTCTCTTCTGGTTTGTCTCCCTCCTGATCCCATCTTGTTTCATTTTTTCCCTCCTTACCCCCCTGACTCCCTGCCCTGCCTCTCCGATTCCTCATATCAGAGAGATCATACGATAATTCTTTCGCTGATTGACTTATTTCACTTAGCATAGTATCCTCTAGTTCCATCCAGTTGTTGCAAATGGCAAGATTTCATTTTTTGATGGCTGCATAGTATTCCATTGTATATATGTACCACATCTTTATCCATTCATCTGTTAATGGACATCTAGGTTCTTTCCATAGTTTGGCTTCTCATTTAGTGTCAACTCATCCCTTCCATTGCTCTTGCCAAGTAACCCATCTCACTTTCCCTCTTTTTACTCTTCTTGCTTGGTTTTCTCAAGGACATCAGCTCTTTGCAATTCCTTAAATTTGTTACTCATGTTACTTTGAGGTCTTTTGCCTAGCCATTTCCTCTTCCAGGACCACTCTTCCCTCAGATAGCTACAATTCTATCACCATCACCAGTTTGGAGACTTTGCTCAAATACCTCCATTTAAATGAGTTCTACCCTGAGTACCCTGTATAAAATGATTCCTGTCCCTTACACCGTAACACTCCCCGTCACTCTTACTCTACACTATGTTTTCACAGCATTTACCACTGTATCATCACATAAAAGGTTATGTAACTTTCAATTTTATTATATTTTCTGTATGTTTCATCCCATTACAATTTGTTTTTCTCAAAGCTGAGAATTTCTGCTTGTTTTTACTAATTTATTTACCCTAAAACCCTAGGACAGTTCCCAATACCAAATAGGGCTAAACAGATATTCATTAAATAAATAAATTAGATATATTTGTGTTTAAGTAGCATGAATAAGAATGATTCATTGGATGTAACCAGAACCTAATTTTATTTTAATCTCTTTAAAGTTAATTAATTTTAGCAAGTCCTTCTCCTGCCCCTACAGGAAAACTTATATATGTCCATAAGACCACTTTAGGGAAAACATAGTTTCAAATTTATAATTAAAACTTCCCTTAGCAGAATGAGCCGTAGGACAGAGCCTTCATCTGCACCTTGTTGCTTGTTGCATGCTGGCTCACTTCATTTCCCACTAGTTTGCTGTTCTTACCGACCTGTCCAGGGGTATGGTGCCAAGGGGGATGGAGAAAGAAGAAAGCCTTACTTAACTGGTGCTCTCATAGGATAGCTTTGTATGCTGTGGGTCTGGTAGATGGTAAATCAGTCTCTTTCCCTCAAGACCACTTTAATGGCCTCTTCAGGTATTCCTCTGTGGGCTCCTTGGACTATGACTTATTTTCAAGGGAGAGGCATTCTTCTTAGCACCAGGTTTTATGTTGGTCTACTTGATGTTTTGGGCAAAATCCTTTTCAAAGGGTACTCTGTGATAGAAGCCCCAAACAGCTCTAAGTCTACCATCTCTTTTTTATGTCTCACATGTATCCTGTGCTCTGTCTACCATTGGAGAGGACCACAGGTCTTCTCAGAAGCAGCTCTCTTTGCTGCCCCAGGCTACTTTTAATTTTCTTTAACATGAGTCAACTGTTCCCTTTCTTGTCCACCTTCAGAGAATACATATCACACTCCCCATGTGGCATTGTTTTAGCCTTTATTGATAGACTTGGCATTAGGAGATGGTCCTCTGTCACCTTAAACCATTATTTTTAGAAAGGGAATCTGTTTACAAACCCATTCCCAATTTCCACACACTTCATTTTTTATAACCAGTTCCTGAATTTTTGAGGTCATATTACTAGTTCTCATCGTTTTGAAATGTCCTGCAAGGTCTGTCCTTCATTTTGAAATTTTATCTCTATTATATTTTGGTATCCCAGAGGAAACTTCCTCTATAATATCTCTTTATTCATGTGTATGTTGCATTTTTATGCACATATATTTATATACAGTTAATTAAGTTTATATGTAGGCTTCCTAGGTTGTTTACATGGGTTACTATGAATCAGATGAAGGTGGGCAAATGAAGCAGGCAGAGGAATGAGAAAAATGAGAGATGGAGGGACACTCAAGAAAAAAATAGAAAAAACAGGGTATTGCCCTAAAATGCCCAGGCACTTTATATAATTGTCTTTATAAACTACTTACATGTGTGTAAGTTTAGGTATAATCATATTTTTTTAGAGAAAGAGGTCTTAAGTGAAAATTAGTTTCAGAGTACTGTTTGCAGTTTCTATTTAGTTAAAAGTAAATTCCCAAATGTATACAGTAATGTGTATAACTTTTTTTATAAGAAGCAACATGTGTGGGGGAATCATATAAAATTGAAAAACATTAACATTGATTACTTCAGGAAAGTGGAATAGGAAATATGGAATCAGAAAAAGCTTTTCTGTTTTCCTTTGTGGTATCTTCATAATTTTTCCTTCGCTGTAAGTAGCATGTCTTGTAACCATATGAATAACTTTCTAAAAATCAGTATAGTGCTGCACTTCTGGAAGTTCTCATCCATCTTCTCACCAAGTAGGTATAAAGATCACCTGCTGAATACAAAGGTGAAAAGAGTAGATTTCTGGAAATGAGTAGAATGGGAGAAAATCTGAAATAACAGCAGTGGGATTTCCAGTATGGAATAAATTGGAATTATTAAATTCATTTTGATGGGGAAAGGACTAAGGTGAAAAGTGAATGGTATGCAGCTTATTAAAAGTTCTCAGTTTACACTAATGTCTTTGTTTCTTAGTAACCAATAACTTTATGTTGAAAATTTTCAACATAATACAAAACAAACTGTAGATTATCTCAAGGTTGGGTTTGGTAGGGTGTGTAGGTAAATAAGTTAAAAGAATGTTGATGAAATTATGATTAAGTCAATTGATCATGAAGGTTTAGGCTGAGTAGAGAGACAAGGAAAGCAATAAAGAAAATGACTAGATGGGAAAGTAGAAAAAGGCATGAAGCCAGGTTATTCACTAGTGCAAGGAACATGGTCAATAAGAGTAAGATAATAAAATGAGTAGAAAGAGGAATCCTGTCCTAGTTTGTCTGGATGATACCAGTAATATTACTAATAACGTCCTAGTTCACTCTCAGAAATGTCCTTTTGGGCATGGTTATTTAAATAAGGTCTATGCAGAGGACTGGGGAAAGACCGTTGAGTGAATATGTTAAGCAATACAGGAGCCAGGAACAATCTCACATGAGTAGGGAGGAGGAGGTGGGGGAATCTCAGCTCAATGCCCACTTTGGGACAAAGCTATCAGGTACATGAAAAGTGGTTTACTTCTTTTGCAATGATGATTCACAGGTGGGATGTGTACTCTGGTTATTTTAGACTATATTTCTCAAACTCTGAGATCATCTTTAAAGTTTAACAAATTTTGAGAATTTTCTCAGCTACTATTAACAGGTCAGAACAATGGGTCATAAATTTCCAAACTATCTGGAAAGGGAATCTGCACCTTAAGAGAACTCCTAAGTCAATAAACATTTCTTTACCTTCATAGTTTTTCTTATATATTTTTCACAATATTTGCCTTTTCCTTCCAGTTGTCCTTTAACATACTGTGTATCAGGATGTGGTAGTCCATAGTATGGGATGACTTCAACCTTGTAGATGGGTATAAAACAAAGAACTCAAATTTAAATTCAGTGTGATTATAACCTCTCAATTCAGATTGCTCAGGTCTAGAATTTAGCTCTATCAGCTCACTAGCTATGTGATATTGCCCAAATTACTCAAATCTTTGAGTATCAAGATCTTGAATCTCTAAAATGAGAGACCTACTGTTCAGAATTTTGGGAGGCAATAGAGGACATAACACGTAAAGCAGCTGACATGGTGGCAAATATATGACAAGTGCTCAAAAATGTTACTTCCTTATCTACCCTTGGCTGTGTTTAGAATTCTTTAATCAATTGCTTTCATTTACTAACATTCTCATATTTTCCTAAATAATAATGGGTAAAGAATTCCTAACACCAGAGTCTAACACCATTGTAACATTTTTGAAATCAGAATCCTGCACAAGAGAAGTTATCCCTGAAATAGGGAAAATAAGCTCATCATTCCATATCATTTCATATGTTTGATTATAAACTAATTTTCAAACTTACTTTGTAACATTTTTCAGTTGTCTCTTACTTTTGGAAAAAGAATTCATATAAATTTGTTTTAGAATATTAAGTTTTATGAGTATACAGAAAGAGAGTATGAAAATAGAAGTTTAATTTTTTTAGAATCTTAAGATTGTAGTGTTTATTTATTTATTTATTTATTTATTATCCTTAGAGCCAACATTGCTAAAATTTAACTGGAAATAAAAGGACATATTTTATTCTATTTTATCTATTTTTAGTTTCCTATTGCTGTATAACAAATTACTAGAAATTCATTAGCTTAAAGCAGTATCCATTTATTATTTCAGAGTTTTTGAACATCAGAAATCTGGACACAGAGTAACTGAGTTCTCTGCAGGAGTCTCACAAAATTGCAGTTAAGGTATCAACCAAGGGGCTTTCTTATCTGGAGTTTGGAGTTCTGTTTCCAGCTAATTCAGGTTATTGGCAGATTTCATTTCCTTGCAGGTATATGTTGAGGTCCACACTTCCTAGCTGGTGTGGCTCTAGCATGGAAACTGCCCTTATGCAATTAGAGACTACACTCAGGTACTTCCTATGTGGTTCCATCTTCTCCCAGCATAGAAGTTGGCTTCTTCATGGCCAGCATGAAAATTTTTCTCATACTCTGAATTTCTTCCTTCAGAGAGGACAGGATCTCTTTGAAAGCTTTACCTTATTAGGTTCGGCCCACCCAGGATAGTCTCCCTTTTGATTGCCTCAAAGCAACTGATTTGGGACCTTTCTCTGAAAAATCCTTTTACTTTTATCATATAGCATGATCCATTTCTCAGCCATGGGAGTGAATTCCAGCATGTTCACTGTGCCTCCCACACTCAAGGGAAGAGTGGGTTATTCAAGGAGTACACACCAGGGGGTGGCAGTGTTGGGTACCATCTCGGAATTTTGCCTCTCATAGTCAGATTCAGGTTAAACATCATATTTGTTTTGCTTTTGTAGCAAGGATATCATGCAGAAAAATCAGACTGAATATATGTGATGTGATTATATTGTACTTCTTTCACCTTTAATCAATATCAATTTAATCAATTTAATTGAAAACACATTTTTCTTTTCCTTTTTTCATGTGTAAGGAAATTATCTTTTAATGTTTATTCCATATACAATCCAGGTGGGGGGGGGAAACTATCTTATGGGAGTTTACTACTTATGGTGATAGTTCTCTTATTTCATTGTAGAATATTTAAAAACAGAAAAATTATTGCCATTTATTTTCTAATCACAAAAAGAGACTCTGTGTGTATTATATAAAGTTTAAAATTTAGTATCTAGACTCCTAGAGAAACAGAGACACTATCCCTTTAGATAAATAGCACCTGTGTGGAAAAAAAACTTTTCAACTCTTAGCATTATTAATTATTGGAATGGTTTTTGTTATTATTTATGTTTAGATTCACTTGCTTATTAAATTTTAGGTATCTTTCAATAATAGAATAGAATTTAGCTAGAATTTAGCATTTAGAATACTGTTACAAAAGTGGATAAAATTGATGTTGAAATAAAAATTGGTTTTAAAAGATTAGAAATATGTATTAATATGTCAAATCCACCCCAAGAAATACTATACATCCCACTATCTATTGGTAATTTGCATGCAGAGGCATCTGGATAGCTCAGTCAATTAAGCATCCTGCTCTTGATTTAGGCTCAGGTCATGATCTCAGAGTTGGGAGATCCAACCCCATGTGGGGCTTTGTGCTGGTTGTGGAGCCTGTTTAATATTCTCTCACTCCTCCATCTGTCCCTCCCCCAATAGCTCCTGTGCTCATGTTCTCTCTCTCTCAAAAAAGAATTTACATGCAAAATACAACAATTTCTTTTTCTTCTAAAAATTATCTAGAGTATGATTAACAGAAAACAAGTCAGGTAATAGAATGTCATAATCTTGAGTTTATTATTTCTAAATAGGACATTTTTTTCTATTTTAAAGAATAATAGAGGGGTGCCTGGGTGGCTCAAGTTGGTTAAGCAACCGCCTTCAGCTCAGGTCATAATCCTGGGGTCCCCGGGATAGAGTCCACATCAGGCTCCCTGCTCAGCAGGGAGTCTGCTTCTTCCTCTGACTTCTCGTGCTCTCTCTCACTCACTCTCTCTCTCAAACAAATAAAAAATATATAAAAAAGAATGATAGTTATGGAAAAGTTTAGGTTTTTTTTTTTCAATTGTTACATATGTCAGGGAGTCCTAACGTCTTAACTTATGTTCCCCCCAAAAAGCATAGCTGGAAATAAAGTCTTGAATAAATGTAGTTTGTTTTGCTAAAAGATTTCAAGGAACTGGAGGGGATGGACAGAAAGAGTGATCTAAGAGTATGTTAGAGAGCTGACCACAGCTGCAACCAACTGAAAATCATCACACTGTGGGCCTGTTAAGGACTTGCGTATCATGCACCTCAACATTGTCCACCAAAGGAATAGAGAACTATTTATCCACTGGCTCTCATCCACTGTCATTCAAGTGTTACTCCGTAGGATATACATTTCTTTGCCTCTTCTGATCTGTATGTGTATCAAAATGTGTATCAAAAGTTCTCACAAGCACACCATGTGCTGGTGGCAGAGAAGCTCCTGGGAGCAGGAAGTGAGCAAGTCGTGGTGCAGCTGTGGTGAGATACCATCAAGTCACACTTGCTTGCAATTGATTATTTAGAAATTACTGGAGCAAAAGCTTAGGCCATGTGTCCAGTTTTGCCACTTGACTGTAAAATGCCTCCCTTCTTCTGAGGCAGTGTTATATGGGAACCCATACTAGTCAATCAAGCATTCGAAAAGCTTCTTGTGTGGCTGCTGTTTGAGCAACTAGAAGCAGGGAAGGAAAAACTAGCTCCAGAACAACTGTCAACTCCATTAAAGATGAATTTCTGGCCCTTCTGGGCTACCATATTTCAATAATACTTTATTCCTAATATCAACATAAGAACTCGTGGCAGTCTTCAGGATTCCCTTGATTATTTTAATATACAGTAACTAAGTAATCACAGGGATTTCCAGTCCTCATCAGTGCCATGGCCATTCTCACATTAGAGACCGAGTAGTGTGACATTTTCTTGTTCTTCAGTGCTGAATGCGTTCATCATAGGGCAGCTTGGCAATTATAAAACTAGGAGAATAAAATTCTGCAAAGCTGGTAGGTATTTATTTTTGTGATTGCATTGCCATGATCTTACCAGAGACATTAAATGAAGGAAACAATAATTAATTAACTGCAACTGCTAAAGGTGTCACCTTTAATTTCTATATCTATCAGGGAAAATCATGCCCCTTTACAAAATGCAAGTTTATGGAAATTCACACAATAGTTATTCAATAAAATTTTAGTACATGTTCATGGTATGCTGACAGATACAGCTTATATGTGGAGATACAGCAATGAATCAGAGAGATAGGTCCCATTCTCTGAGAGTAGATAATCTGGTAATGGAGGAATCTCATGTATGTGATTACATGACAGTTTGCAGCATGGATGCTTTTGTTCCTGTAAGTGGGTGTGGTGAGTATGTAATAACTTAGGGTATATGCAGAAAATAGCATTGCCCTAATGAATAACTCATTGGGCTCATGGTCTCCCAAATTTTGACCATTGCTATTCAAAACAGCATACATTTTTCAAGGATTCTTGAATGTATGTTATGTCATGTTAGCAGTTAATGAGCTACAAAGATAGGATAGAGGGTATGAAGAGGTTGCCTGTCTTTTAATTTTCTTATTTTTTTAAATTATTTCTTCATCTTTTTGGTGTACTTTCTGGGAAGATTTCCTCAATTTTATCTTCCAACCATCTACCTCTTATTGATTTTTTTTTATTTCTTCTGTCATATTTTTTAATTTCCAGGAATTCTTCTCTTTTATTGAAGCAACCTGAAACACTTTAAGCAGTATGTTCTCCTATCTCTGCATATATTCATGATACCAATGTTTCCTTGTCCCTGAATAACCTATTTTTTCCTAATTTCTTCTGCTTTTTTGGTTGATTCTATCATTATATTCTAAATTAAATACATCTCTTTTCTCAAGTATCAGTAAAGACTTGGCATTCTGTTCATGGATAAAAGTGGGAGAAAAAAAGTTGTCTAGGATCCCTGTATGATTTAGATTGCCCTCTGGGTTTACCTGAGTGGGTCATTTTTGTGGAACCCCTAAGGTCAACATCTTGGCACAATGAGGTTGCTCAGCTTTCTAAAGCCCAGAATTGTAGCAATCAACTGAAGGAGAAGGGCTAAGGGTGATTTTGCCTTCAGCGTTGGGAATGTCAGTGGTCACTTGCTCCCCCTATTTCAGAAATGTACCCTTCAAAATTCTCTGTCCTCAATTCAGAGACCCTTTTCCCCCTTAGCCAGAGACAAAACCTCCAAATTTCTACTCTGAATGGGGGTCAGTTCCCCCAAGGCATGGTGTGGGAAAGAGACCCAACTTCTCAAAAGTGTTCATTCCAGTCCCTTCAGTTTTTACCTACTCTCCCACTTAGAATTGCTTCCCTGTGCCTCTTGAAATACAAATTGTTTTGCTTCTTTGTTTTCCCTACTGCCAACTTTAATTTTGGCTTTCTTGGGTGTGCTAAACCAGTTATCCTTGCAAATTAGGAAAAAATGTTCCTTCCAGGAGGACACAGATCTCACTTGGTGAGGGCAGGGTTGAAGAGCTAGATTTTATATCCTGCTGGCTTTCATCCCAGCTTGTGTCATACAGAGTGGCCATGGTCACCACAGGCCCATGTGCTGTTACTTTATCCTGGTGAGTTTCTATCTTCTCACAAAATCCCTTTGCAAAAGCTTAAATGTGAGATATTCCCTCCCACCTCTGGAGGAAGCTAAATTACATATATTTATTTCATCTGCCATTATAACTAGAAATAATATTTTTAAAAAATTAAAATAAAAAATAATGTTCTGAAATTATTCTCTCAACAGATCTGTTCATAGATTTGCATTCTATCTTTATGGGTAAACAGAATCTAGTCAGAATTCTAAGACAAATCATGTAGTGACTGAGAACAGAATATTACTGCCTGAGCAACCCTGAAGAATATACTGTTTGCAAAGCAAATTCAAAACCACATACTTGGCTTGAATTGGATAACCTTAAAGCTTAGCTGTCAGCTAGGATAAGCTTAATATTTAAAAGTAATGAAGGAGTTGTGCATATTGCACATAAATATATTACTCCATGTGTGCTGCATGGTTCAGTCATTGCAGAATATTATGCATCCCACTTAGTGACCTCTCATTCAGAGGTGAAAATAGAGATTTCTTTATTTTCAGTGATGGAAGCCAGGAGCTATTTACTCTTAAGCTAAGAGTTCCCACACTCTAGCTTTTCTAATGGGTTGGAAATTAGTAAAATCCCAAGGGACTCTGTATTTTCATTCTCTTTGCCACAGGGATGTGGGCAGAAATATATACTATGAATTCTCTCTATTGGAATCTGGGAATATGTTTTAGACAAAAGACCTGTGTTAGACATCATTCTTTTCTTTTTCCTCTTGGGGTTAGAGAGTGTTTTGGAGACCACTTCCTCTGCCCATAACCAACAAGTGACATTCCTGTGCCCACCTCTACAGTGGTCAGCTCCCTCACACAAACCTAAAGGAAGCTGAGGTACTACTCTAGCAGCCCATTCAAACAATCCAGTGTTCACCATTCTCCTCAAGAAGAACTTGCCCATCTGTGTTCGATGAGCTCTATAGGCCTTGTTCCAAGCACAGAAATATCTCCAGCTGAATAAAATTTTCTGAAGTATAATTTAGATTTGTATCATTTTCTCCTTAAATCCTTTTACAGTTCCTTATCGCTTGTCCCTTAAGGTCTATATTCATTAATTTGGCTTCTAAAGCTCTCAGAATTTGCCTTCAGTATATTGTTACCACTTACAGCCTCTATTTCTACTAAGTTGGATGATTTGCTATTTCTCTAAAAATGTACAGTTCCCTGATTTCATATATTTGCCCTTGTCCATTGGGCATTCTTCTGTCTCCCTTCCCATCTGTACCTACTATATTTTATCTATTAAGTCCCATCTCAAGGGTCACTTCTTTATTCTATCTAGTCTTTTGACTTCTTATTTAAAGTCAATTAAAGTTAATCTAATGTGATATATGTTTTTCTAATTTTTATTTATTTTTTTAAATTTTTATTTCTTTAGAGAGAAAGAGAGCAAGCACAAGTGGGGGGAGGGACAAAGGGAGAGGGAGAGAGAGAATTGTAAGCAGGCTCCATGCCCAGTGCAGAGCCCCATTTGGGGCTTAATCTCACAACACTGAGATTATGACTAGAGCAGAAATCAAGAGTCAGATGCTTAACCAACTGAGCCACCCAGTCTCTTATGTGACATCTATTTATGCTATTGTCCTTACTCAGTTTCAGTCACTTTATTTTTTTTTAATAAAAAGAAAGAATTTTTTTTATTAGTCTCAGAGGTAGAATTTAGTGATTCATCAGTTGCATAAAACACCCACCCAGTGCTCATCACATGTGCCCTTCTTTTTTTTTTTATTTCTTTTCAGTGTAACAGAATTCAAAATTTTACACCACACCCAGTGCTCCATGCAATGCGTGCCCTCCATAATACCCACCACCTGGCTCCCCCAACCTCCCACCCTTCAAAACCCTCAGGTTGTTTTTCAGAGTCCATAGTCTCTCATGGTTCATCTCCCCCCCAATTTCCCTCAACTCCGTTCTCCTCTCCATCTCCCCATGTCCTCCGTGTTATTTGTTATGCTCCACAAATAAGTGAAACCATATGATAATTGACTCTCTCTGCTTGACTTATTTCACTCAGCATAATCTCTTCCAGTCCCGTCCATGTTGCTACAAAAGTC